>PVKC010035572.1:0-13424 GCA_004027635.1 Crocidura indochinensis | reverse complement strand
TTATCCATTAGATCATACAGATCTCATATTTTTCCCATTTAGAAACCTGACATAGAGTTCATATGTACCATTCTAACATCTCAAAGATGTTAATTTTTAATAGGAAACACTTGTCTTAATAAGAATGGGTGAGATCATGTTAGCTTTATTGGGATAGCTGAGCAGTCTTTTAACAAGTGCCTAATGAAAAGAAACAGGGCGATTGGAGGTTTGACTCATTTTAGGCCACAATAATAGGAATTGGCCCCAGAAAAATTGATAGCAGATTCCACATTTTGTGCAATGTTCCAGAATAATCGAATTTTGACACAATGCAGACTCAAAGAAAATATGAAGACTGTAGCAAATGCACTAATTGTTTCCAACTCACCGAGAAATGATGATTAAGATGCTAGTTCAAGAAGCAAAAAGTCCTGGGTTTCAATATCATCTTGGAACTGCATTAACTGTGAGATATCATGAAGCAACCCAAACACTGTCAAGTTCTGCTTTTTCTCATTGTTCAAATAAGAATCATCAGAGTCTGTACCTCAAAAATGTTCTGGAATGATCACATGGCTTGGTATACCTAGTCTGATCCTTTAATAATCCCTTATGGTCCCTTAAATGACCATAGCAAACGTTATCTGTAACACCTCTTACCCTCCAAAGAGCTCTGCAGTGACTGTGAGTCAAATTCCCATCCATGCCTTATGTTGTTCCAAAAATCACCCCAGCTTTTTTAGGCTTGATTCATGGTATTATTTTCTCCAACTTCCTGAACATCAAACCTCTTGAATTCTATTGTAAAAAGTCTGTTTTCCTTGGCGAGATCTTGATGTAAAAACTCTCTCTGCTCACTGCAATATGTTATTCATTTAATGCACTTTGAACAACTGTTCCCCAGGTTTGGGGAATAAAATAAGAGCATTCTCCCACATCATACAGCCCTTACTACTGTCCATTCACTCTCTTTCCTCTATCCCTTTCCAGTTTGATTCATTTCATTTATCTCTTCCTCTCTCCTCCTTATATATATCTTCTTATATATATGTCTTCTTATATCTCTTTCCTTTTCATCCATCTTCTCTTTAACTACTCTACCTCAATTCCATTTTAAATCCTTTTAGTTGCACCCTGTCAAATAGCCTTTCTTCCTTTATGTCCCATTGAGATTTTTTTCAGACACATAAAATAAATATGGAGAAAGAGACGAAGTGAAGAAGGATAATAAACAAAGATAAAATCCAACTCAAGACCATAAGAGACTCTGAGTTGATAGGGATTGCACAGTGTAGTGTTTCTGCCTGAATTAAAGGCTATTAGGAGGAGTTGGTGCTCCATAAAGTCCTTCTAGAACTTCCAGATCAATCACTTCAGTTATATATGCTCCTGGGGGACGGATGGAGCTATAGCACAATGGATAAGGTGCTTATCTTGCACGCATTAGATCCCCAACATCCCCTGTGGTTATCTGAGCCTACCAGGAGTGATTTCTGAGTGCACAGTCAGGATTAACCCTTGAGTGGCCCAAAACCCCAAATCAACCAACTAAAACAAACTGGGGTTTGTGAGATATCTGAGAAATTTTCATCACAGAACTTTGCAATTTCTCTTCAGACAGGTTCAGCATTAGTCTTTTTTTTTTATCTTGGTTCCATATTTTTCAACATTCAGTATATTGTTTTGACATGTAGTTATCTCTGCAGGTAAATCAAAGTCCAAATGAAGTGGGACTATTCTATATATGAAGTGAAAGATGTATGAGGTGCATTAAGTCTTTGGTAATTAACTTGAAGTCCATAGTGAATTGAATTCAATATATGTTGTTCACCAGATAGTCACTACTTATCACTGCATCTTCCTTCAAAAAATGCTGTTAAAATAATTCTCCCAGCTTTACTCATGTCTATAAATGGATATTTAAGAATAAAAATCTCTATATAAATTTTTATTTGTATAAAATTAGTTGTACTTTCTTTTCTCTGTCACATAATCATGCTCCCATCTAAATTCTCTCAGAGCATTTATCTGGTTGTTTTCTAAAATAAGACTTTTCCTCTTAAAAGTCAGTAGATTCTGTGCATAGAAAGTGAATCTTTTCTATATTCTGAACATAACCGAAGGAATTTTTCCACATATGATTGTGGTTTCCAATGATTTCTACTTTATACTTGTCATAATACCTTGGGACCCTCCCCAAATCACTTCCAGTGTCTGTTTGCATTCTTTTCATCTCCGTTATCTCCTTTCCATGTTGAAATTTTTGTCTCTGCTAGCAGAGGAGAATGTCTGCAAGCATTCAATTTGCATATGTCAGACATTACATATTTCAGTTGTTATATGCCAAGCAATAAAAATGAATTTATTATGTAGATATTTCAATAGCTGTGTAAAAAGCTTAACCTTTTAAAACTATAGAAAACAGGGGTCAGAGCGATGGCACAGTGGTAGGGAGTTTGCCTTGCATGTGACTGACCCACGACGAACCATGGCTTGATCTCCCAGCATCCCATATGGTCCACCAAGCCAGGAGCAATTTCTGAGCGCCACCAGGTGTGGCTCAAAATAAAAATAAATAAATAAATGTCTTCCTCATAATATAAAAAACTATAAAAACAATTTTCAGTCATGACCACAAGAACATAGGGAGTGAACCACTTATTGACTGGTTTAGACTTTGCCTCAGTGCTTATTTTAGCATATTTTTATTAGCTTAGTTTATATATGTACATGTGGGCTAAGTGACTAAGCCTGTCACAGGGCTAAGAAGTCAATCTGAGAACCAGGTGGTGTCAGGATTGAACCAGACTTCCTACATGCAAAGTATGTGCTCCTGTGAATTGAGATATGTCTTAACTCTGGCATGTGTGTGTGTGTGTGTGTGTGTGTGTGTGTGTGTGTGTGTTTGGTCAACTTGCTTTTTGCTTTGACTTCTCTTCACATTTTAGTCTCTAAATGTATTTAAACTGTACAGAAATGTACCTTTCTTATCTTGGAGAATACTGAAGAAAAATACAGATTATGTTTTAAAATTGATGCAGTCTCAAAAAGTTTTTACTATTACTTTTATTCGTAAACTTTCAAAGATTGTGTTTTTTGATAAAATAGCACTAAATAGGTCCATAGCTAATGAAATAAAATAAATAAATAATGAATTAAATATAAATTTGAAATAAATCTCCAGATCTATAACATAGCATCTAGGTACTCGGCAAGAATGCCTTTACTCCAAATATTTTAATAATTAATGAATGTTTGCTTAATGAGAATAAGTTCAGCAGCTGATTTATCTTTTTTGTCTGAGACCCCTGGAATTTTCCCTCTGGCATTCATTCACTTAGGGAATATTAATTTTATATCTGCAATGTGCCTGAGGTTTGACTAAGTACAGTTAAATCAGAAATATCAGACCCAGTCCCTTCTTCAAGGGAACAGAGAATGGCTAGAGAAAAACTGGCAGAACTTTTGTTTTGTCCCAAATGCTCTGCAATTAATGAGACCTGAGGGATTGACACTAAAGAGGACAAAATGAAATCCAAGAAGGATTCCATCGATCCCGATAGCTGATATGAATCCTAAACCGTAAGCATTGAGCACAGTATGTGAAATCAAAAGGGTATGTTCTCTGCATGGAAAGACAGTGAATCTACTTATACATTATTTTCTACAGCTAGATTGGAGATAGTAGAATATAAAATGCCAGAGTCATATCTACCCCCCAACTCCTTGCAATTTTGTTTTTGGTCAGAATTTTAGACAAATGGACTGCCAGAATGTGAATTTTAGACAGGGCAGGGATCAGCTATGGGCAGCAACGCATGTTGAATTTTATCTGAAAGACATGGCAGAACTTTCTATGTGAGCTGACTTGATGCTTGTATTTTAGAATATTTGTCCAGTGGGAATAAAACATAGAGAAGTTAACTTTCAACAGATAGAAGGTTTTAGAATCTGTTGTATTCCACCAAAAAAAGAAAAATTGAAGCTAAAGCTTGGAGAATGCAGTGGAGATGGGCAGGGAGGTTATAATTGGAAACTTCCCCTAAATCTCTAGTTTATTTCTCAGCTATTTCAGGATGCAGGCAGAGTAGTAGAAAATCCCATTGGATATATATGCAAGCCTTCCAGCTTGAACAAATATTTTAATGTGAAAACTTCATCAGTTTATATCTCAGTCTTTGTGGAATGGACCAGAGAATTCCAATGAAAGAGAAAATAATGAATTGAACGCCTACTCTAACACACACAATCTAAGGCCAGGTTTTGTTCGTGAGAACTCTAATTCCTACTGATCACCTAATTAATCCCAGAGAGATCTAAGACTTGAAAATGCAAATATTACACTTTTCATTGCAAGGTTAATTTGTATTTACCATCCACAGTTTGGCAAATGATTTTCTGTTTTCACCATGAATATGTATGGCTTGCTTTCAGCAACCAGAAACACTATTTTTTTTTTCTTCTTCTTCAAAATTCTACTTAATGCTCTGCCTGCAGCAGGATTGACTTGGGTAGCAGCCTGCTAATTAAGACTGGGTACATTATAAATAGCAAATTGAGAGGCAATTGGTTGGCTGAGAAAAAAAATACTGTATACAATGTGGGTCCCAACAGACATTTACAAGCATCAATTTTATTCTTCATACATAAAAGCCATGGGACTGTTTAGTCGACCTGAGCATAGTAAAAGGATTGTCTTAACTGAAATTAGAGTTATCACTTAAAGGGTACTTAAGAAGCACAAGACAATGAATAATAAATGCAATCTTTGACATAATAAAAGATTCCTCCTTTATTTTTTCTCCTCTTAAACTATCTTCAATAGAATCTTCTATTCAATATTTAGATATATAGTGTATGTGTACTATGCATATCAATGTATACATATATAAATATATTTGATTTGCACATTGTATATACCGTAATTTTTGTACCATAAGACACACTTTTTCCCCCAAAAAAGAGAGGGTAAAATGTTTGTGCGACTTATATATCGAATGCACGTGGAGCTGATGCCTGAGTGCAGGGAAGGAGAGCAGACACTAACCATTTGATATGAGCAGTGTTATATCCTTTTTTTGCACAGACATGCCTCATAGGACAAGCAATCGGATTAACACACTTTCACTTCACATAGAGAGCTTTTGTTTAAGACTATTTGATAGTTGCTGGGACTTTTTTTTGTAATATTAACCAAAACATATTTTAAAAATGTTTTTCTTTTATTTTCTGTTGTAAAAAAAAGTGGGGTAAAAATGTTACGTTTAACCAACAGTGGACTGAATTATTGTAAATATACTTTGGCCTTGAAGGCTGGTTGTTTCCCGCATTTTCTAATGCGTCTCAAATGGCACCATTTGCTTTAGAATATTTTTTCTTCTTTTCCTCATCTAAAATGTATGTGTGCCTATGATTAGGTGAGTGTTGTAGATATAAAATTAGATATATATATATTTATATAGATAGATAAACATTTAATATAACCATTGTATATGCATATGCATGTATACATATATAGATATATTTGGTAATACAATGTATATACATAACAATGTATACAAATGTAGCTATAAGTTGGATATATGCATTAGACATATATTTGTAGAGACAATTTATATATGTTCCACTACTATAATTGCAAATGTCATGACTGTGAAGAGTTTTTTTCCACTAGTATCATAATTTTACTACTTTGAAGCACAAAGTTGCTGTTCAGAGAAGTCACAGATTGAAATCAGAGAAATTCAGTGCTAGGACCACTTTTTTGGGGTTCCCAGAGGCTACTACTATGAAATATTCTTTTAGCTTTGACCTTGAGTTCACTTTTAACTTTAAATGCCTATATTTGCCTGTATAAGCTGATCTCAGTATAAGCAGACCCTCCTAATTTTACGCTAGAAACTGGAAAAATTTAGTGACTTGAGTAGAAGTCAAAGTGGAAAATGCAGCAACCACTGGTAAATTTCAAAAATAAAAATGTATGTCCAAAACAATTGCAATAATGGAGGAATCAGTAGGCTAAAGGTTTTTCAATATTTATTGCTAAAGAAAAGCTGTAAACTAGCAAAAATAACTATACAATTTTAAATAAAGTGCAGAAAACCATAATTAAAGGCAATCAAGCTACATCACAAAGGTTAAAATCCTTGGAAACTGGATTCCTCCTCCTCTTCATCTGTATGTCCAAACAGAGCTTCAGCTGTTTCTGACATGAGGTATCGGCATAGACATCGTCATCATCACTGAGTGCATAGATATCATCTTTATACTGCTGTCAGGTCTCATACAAAGAGCAGAATATTGTGGGTTAAATAGCTCAGTGGCATACTATTCAGTTCAGCCGCGACTTATGGACTAACCCCTCCATCAGACTGCGGAAGACGACTGGAGATTAAGTGCAATTGATTTGGTGGATACGCACTGAAACAAATAACTTGTAGGACCCAAGTATAAGCTGAGTTCAGGTTTTGTGCCATTAAACTTGGCTTATACTTGAATATATACAACAATCCAGAGCTAGTGAGAAGGAGTTCATAATCTCGGTGCATGTAAGAGAACTAGGTAGTATCTGGGGTACCATATGGACCTCCTAATAGAACATAGCTAGGGTTGGGCCCCAAGCAATGATTTCTTGTCACCCCTAAGCACATCTGGGTATAAATGTAAAACCAAATAATATATAAAGTTTAAGTTTTCTGAAGGACAAAATGTTAAGTCTGTTGGGATTGTGAGTTTGTGTATTTCGAGGTGTGAAGAAACCAAGCGTGAATGCTTCCTTTATAGAAGTTGAATTTTAATCAGAGAGAGGGTGGAAAAGGACAGTTATCATAGAGATAGGAAAAATGTTTCTCTCTTGAATATTATACCAAACACACACAATATATAACACACAATAGAGATACATGTATCAACATGTGTATTTTATCTAAGCATATTTAAATACAATGGAAATATACATACACATATTGGATTACATCACATTCATCTGTAGACACATATATTATTACCTTCATCGGCAACTGGTAGTACTTAAAGTCCAACAGAGCAATAGATAGTGTGTTTGGATAAGGGTATACATCTAGTATCAGGGATTGAGGGATAGGATTGGGGAGATCTTATATACTAGCTATGTATTTCATCACTTAAATTATCTCCCCAGGTTCATTTAATACATAAATATTTAAATAACTATTTTCCTTGTGCACTTTATTTTTGACTTAAGTATTAATCACACAAGAAATAAATCTTCGGGGCTGGGCGGTGGTGCTGGAGGTTAGGTGCCTGCCTTTCCTGCGCTAGCCTAGGACCCGGTTCCCATATGGTCCTCCAGGCCAGGAGCAACTTCTGAGCGAATAGCCAGGAGTAACCCCAGAGCGCTGCTGGGTGTGGCCCAAAAAACAAAAACAAAAACAAAAAAAAAAGAAATAAATCTTCACTTTAAAAACCCAATTTAATCAAATAAATACATAAAAACAAAAACAAAAGATTAATGATTGCTCTGTTTTATTTCCAAACTAAAGTGAAATTTATAAGAATACTTATAAAATTCTGTTGCATTGTTGACTGCATGTATATCAGGATCATTTCTGCTTTCTTATATTATAACTTTTGCTGTACTTAACAGATCAGTGAAAATATATTAGAGATAGATTTTGAATGAAAACTACATGTGAGACACTAAGGATCATTAAGTTTGAGTAATTTTTATAGCTTCAATTTTAAGAAGATTACCTAATTATTAGAATCAATTTTTAATGTCACAGTGGCTTCTTAAATGTAACAATCATATTTATTGATTAAAACTACTATTTTAACTACTGTCTACAACATATAATATATAAGTTAAATATATCTTTAGTGAACTTTCTTCAGAAAAGAATATAAAAGAAGCAAATAGATACATAAATAAGTGAAACATAAAATTGTTCTCTTTAGAGGTAAAATGATTGATACAAACAATCTCCAGTGACTTGAAATAAAGTATAGAACAGCAGGTAGAAAAAAATGAGTGTATTAAGTATGTGATCAAATAGAACTAAAGCAAAACTATATAATGTGTGATGAGCACAGATATTTGTGTTATGGGCCATTAACATTTTGCTGAGAACAGAAAAACTTTTGTCCCCACTAGTTTGCTCATAGCAGTAAAACCACTATTTTCAGTGTATTGTGAAGTATTATTTTGTATATTTATGCTTTTGATGGATAACTTTTTTCTCATCTAAAAAATTGAATGTGAATATAGTAACAGTATTGCTTTCAAAATTACTTTCCCAGTATAAATCTATAAAATGGTTTAAATCTCTCTATAGCTTAATATAGGTAATGTATTACTGACATGCTATGCGTTTTCATTTAATTTTGAGTTGTTACTGCTTCTTAAATGTGATTGTTGGATCAAGAAGTAATTTTACTAAAGAGACAGTTTAAAAGTCCAGAGACTATGAGTGTGTGGGTTTTAGAGTGTTTCCTTGCATGGACAGACACTAGTTCAAATCCCAGCACCCCATAACATGTTCGAAGTCCTTCTAGGAATAATGCAGAGCCAAGAGTAAACCCTGAGCATCTATAGATGTAATTCAAAAAAACAAACAAACAAAAACAAAAGAAAAAGAAGCATTCTAATAGCTTACATTCATTTGATTTTGTCTCTGATTCTTTTTGTTTGTTTATTTGTTTGGCTGGTTGGTTATTTTGCTAGTATTTTTTTTGGGGGGGGCACAACTGGTGATGCTCTGGAGTTACTCCTGACTATGCGCTCAGAAATCACTTCTGGGGGCCGGGTGGTGGCGCTGGAGGTAAGGTGCCTGCCTTGCCTACGCTAACCTAGGATGGATAGTGGTTTGATCCCCGGGTTCCCCACATGGTCCCCTGTGCTTGCCAGGAGCGACTTCTGAGAGGATAGCCAGGAGTAACCCTTGAGCGTCACCAGGTGTGGCCCAAAAACCAAAAAATAAATAAATAAATAATAAATAAATAAATAAATAAAATAAAAAATAAAAAGAAATCACTTCTGGCTTGGGGGGACCAAATGGGACGCCGGGAATCAAACTGAGGTCTGTCCTTGGTCAGCAGAATGCAAGGCGGCCTTGTCTCTGATTCTTGTTTTTGCTTTGTTTTTATACACTTGTTATCAATGAAGTTTGGAACTCCATTCCATAGTCATATTATTTTAAAATCATCTACATCCCATTACCACTAAACATTTTCCAGGATATGCTAAGATTTGTCTTCTCATTTCTCAAATCGGGTAAGCCATCTGGAAAGATGAAGAGAGTTAAAGGGTATTTAATATGTCTGAACACTTTAGATTTGAGCATTACTTTCACCCCTCTACAGAGGTCCTCGGCAATAAGAATTTGAGAATTTTTTCAAGGCATGTTTAATTACATTAAGCTGCTGCCTTGCATTTTTATATGCTGATTAAGGGTCTACTCTCAAGGGTTGGGCTTTGCAAATTGGAAAAAAAAGATGGACACTTTCTACTTATAAAAGCGAATTGTCTTAATTTAGAAGCGTCTTCTAAAGTCACTTTATAGGCCCATGTGTGTAGACGAATCCTGGCAAGCTCCTAACTGCTAGGGATTAAACCCCACTTGGCTGCATGCAAGGCAAATACCCTCTTTGCTGTGCTATCACTCTGACCCACACTTCCACTGTAATACTGAGATGTGTGCTGGGTGGCTCTCCATTTTTGGATAAGCCCAATTTCTCTTTTTGGCAAATTATACTCTTTTTTTCCTCTCCCTTCCCCTCACCTTCCACGGAACTTTCAAGTAAAACACGTTATAACTCAAATATATATTAAGTCACTCTTTAAAAAAATTTAATCTGAACTGGGAGTAATGCTAAACAAGAAGAATATAATTTGTTATATTGCTTGGGAATTTTGAAATTAATTCTTTAATCAGACATGGGCCTTCTTAAATTGAGGTAGATTATCACTTTGACTTTGAGATTGTGTGTTGACACATAGATGCTGTTTGGGTGTGGAGCTCTATTCCTGATGGAAAGGTTTCTTTCATTTTTTATTAATCAAGAAAATAATGGGGTTATTATGATTATAGAAAGTGTAAAAGATCTTAGACATTAGCCAGTATTATATCTTTACAGATGAAAAAAATTCAGCTCAAAATGTAAATGTTTTCTCAGTTTCATACAGTATGGAACAGACATTTAATTGAGTTCAATTTCATGTATTCTTTTCCTGACACTAAAAATAACACTTAGACTTTTATTGTTCCAGTTTTTATAAATGTATGATACAGAATAAAACTTCCACATCTTTATGTTTATTTTTAAATTCTCCATACATAAAAAAACTAAGTTCCATGAGGTCAATAACTCCTTGTTTAGTGCATTTTTAATTAATTGAGATGTGAATTCATTCCAATACAATTCTTCAGAACCGAATAGTGGTTGGACATATATTTTAAAGGAAATATTAAATATGTGTTAGGCTTATTTTGATTTTTATTCTATCACATGAATCAACGCCAAATATTGTATTAGTCATGAGACTATTACTTGGCTATGGGTCCAGATGAGAGCATAAAACAATCAATTAAATTTGAAGACCCTTCTAATACTCTCATTGTCAACTCCTACATATATAGTGTAACACTTTGACCCAGTATTGCTTTGACTGTAATTCCTCAATAAACAAATAAATCACATTATTCTATATTTCCCCATGTATTTTTCCCTCCTTGATATAAATGCAAGGAGAAAAATAAACATGCTGCACTTTATCACAGTAAGAAAGAAAATTGATTTAATTAGATTGAAGTGTTTATTGTAGCATTCTTTGACTTAGCAGAGCTTGTTAGTTATTAAAGGACTTGGCATTTTTAGTATATATGTAACCTATTATTAATTAGTATTAAATGGTAAGATTATAAATGTTATTCTTACATTTGCATGTCAGTAAGAGATAGTTCTTTAATCATTCACCAGACAACATTTTCTCTGGGGGAGATTGTGTGGCAATGGATAAAATATATCGATGCCATATTTATTAAAATTAAAATTAATTTTAATATATGCATATAACCACTCCATTTATCATTTCAGCTGACAGATGAGAGAACATTTTAAGATTTCTAAATGATTTGCAAAGGCAAAAAGTGAAACCCATTTCTCCTCTCATGCTTGACTTTTGCTACTTGGAAATTTTAAACACTTTCAGCTAAACAGTTTCTGTTCTAGAGGGTGAGAACATTGGATCAAAATTTGACATGATTTTTTTCATATTTTCACAGATAAGTTTTAGCAATCTTGAGATTAATAAAGGTCAACAATTTTCTACATCAAATTCAAGGGGAAGAAGCTAATAAAATATTTAGTTCTTTCTTGTTTTCAAAGAGATAAACTAACCGTCAAATCACTTATAGGGCTTAGTGTGAAAGAAAAGTCTCCAAAGAGATCAAGGAGATGCGTTTTGGGAACAACAGCAAAAAGGATAATGAGAGAATGAAGGGAATGAGGAAAACAACCTGCTGGAATGCTGCTGCAATTGGAAAGATACTTTAAAGCTCTTTTTTCACTCTATGGCCTAGAAGAGAGTCAGAGAGACATTTTGTTAAAAATTGGAAAAGTTATTTTCATTATATTTATTTTGCTCCTTCCTGCAGCTTCAACAATCAGTCATGTATTTTGTCCTGTGGCTTCTACTCTTTGACATGCTGGGAGATATGTAGAGATAGGGAGATAGTTACAGCCTTATAATGAAACATGGACTGTAAAAGTCAACTGAGTCTGACTAGTTGTGGTTGTAGCTGTGCTCTCAGGAATATTAATGAACTTTTCCTCTTCCTCTGTAAAGAGAAGGTGAGAACATACCTACTTCAAAGGGTTGCAGTACACATTAGACAAGTAAAAGTAATGAATGGTAGTAGAATTCCAGAAGGCACTGGACTTTATTGTTACTGACTCTCATTCTTTTTCTTTTCTTTCTTTTGTTTTCTTCTTTTCGTTTCTTCTCTACTCTTCAATTCTTTCCTTTTTCCATTTCAGTTACTTTTAGCCACACTCATTTCTGTTTAGGGATTACTCCTGTGTTTGTGCTCAGCAACGACTCCTGGCATACTTGAGGGAATAATGTGTGCACTGGGGATTGAACAAGTGCCTATCCTCAGCATAGTCTCTTTGACCACTCATTTTTCTTAGCATATCTAGTCACAGATTCCACTCTAATATACTTTGATTCTCATATTCAGTTTCCTAGAAAATGAAATGATTTTGAAATAACTTAAGAAATATATGGCATTTTGTTTCTAATGCTTTGACCATATGATTTCCTTTACCTGAAACAACTTCCTCTTGTTTCTACTTCCCCAAGTAGACTCTTGCATAAATGTTGCTTCTTTTGAAAATAATATAATGTATTTGAAAGTAAAATAATATATAATACATTTGAAAAATATATTGAAACATATATTTGAAAGCAATATAATATATAAAAATAATGTTATTTATCATATATTGAATAATTCTCTTTACTCTTTTCTACTGAATCTCTCTGAGTCATTTATACTGCTTTGTCTTATACAATCAGGGTTGGAAGTAATGTTTCTTAAACTGGGGTTCATGGATATTGTTTGTGTCCACACAAACCTCCTCTAGATTTGTGAATTTTGTTTCCTATTTGGGATAGTCTTAAAAAGTCTTGAAGAGTACGATATTCTGGGTCACCTCTATGACATGCTTGTAACTGAGGATTCACAGATATTTTGAATGCCTACATTTGAATTTGCTTTTATGATCAGAGTCACATGAATTGAAGGACAAGAAACTCCTTATGGCATAATAAAAACATTTCACAATATCTCAAATAGAATCAAGGGTGCAAGAATGTCAAAAAACAGATAATTCAAATAATTCATGCTGTCTCTGTTACATTCAACAAGGCAGGTTGATGCTTTAGAGACATTCCACTTTTTAGGAACCCATTTATCCATCTTTTCTTTGACAGTAACTATTATACTGAATACGCATAAATACCACTACTTTTCATATAATAGCTTGAGGTTGTATTACTATTCAGATCGAACCATCAAAAAAGGAATTTTGTTGTTAAACAAAGAAAATGGAAACACTGAGTTAATAATGCCAACTCAGATGATGTATCTGCATCTAAAATTCAGATGAATCAACTAGAAACAGATGAAATATAATAAGATATAAAGATTTCTCTTATTGATTCAAATATAAATTCAGTTTCAGAAAATGGGCATCATATATATTATAAAACCATTGTTCTATTTAACTGTTTTATTGATTTTTCAACTCCTAATCAATTTCAAATTTATTTTTCGTTCTGCAATTATTTGTTGTCTCTCTATGTATAAATAACCCATCTAGTTCTCAGAGATACAATGGAAGATATCGAGAGAAATGGTCTAAATTTCATGAAGCTTTTAAATGAATGAAAACAAAACATT
>PVKC010035571.1:0-13250 GCA_004027635.1 Crocidura indochinensis | reverse complement strand
TTTTTAGATAAACAGAATACTTATAATAATATGTGCATTCATTCTTAGAGGATAACATTTCTAAATGGAAAGGAAAGAGATGCCTCTTAAGTAATATATTCAGAATGTTTTAAACAATATCTTTCACATTGTTTGGGGAAGAAATAGAATCACAGTGGCTGACTAATTAAAAAGTCTAGCTTATAAGACCGAATCTATAAAATTTCAGGACACAAAGGTATTAAAAAGGATAAAATATTTTCTTCTTTACTTGGTTTTAATTTTACTATTCTTGCTTGTCTGCAGAGTAGATTGATTTAAATGTTGGTGAATCTGTGTATATATATACTATGTATATATACATGTATATATGTATATATGTAAAATCTTAGTGTATATATATTGAATATATAATCTTAGTATATTTTGAAATATAAATAATTATATAAAATTTGAGGGTAACAGTAAGCTTGAATCAACATTCCTTATTATCTTTTGTCATAAGCATAATACTTGCAGATCCCCAAATCTTAATTTTCCATTGAAGATGTTTGAAAATACTCAGATTGCAATTACAATGGATAGAAAAGCAGATTAAATTATAAATAAAAGGGAGATATATAATACTATAGAAGTGAGGACACAGGACAGTGTCTAGTTCACATATTTGAAAGAGACCACTAGGTATACAGACAACACTTTGCTCTCTATATCAAAGAAGATCTAGCCTTTCTCTCTTATGCCCTATCTTAGGGTAGAGAAAATAAAGTTTTGGTTTCTGTAGTTTTCATCATTTTCTTATTAGAAAGTCACAAAACATTATTAAGTTCTACCATTTTTTAAAGCAAATGCAATGAAATGCATTCAGAAGGTAATAAAAAAAAGTTTATTTTGTTGAGATGGGAGATATATTAAAAGAGAAAAATACTTTCAGACATCACAAAAGGACCTAGGGGAGCGTAAAAGTACATTTACAGAGCCTGTAGTTATACCCATCACAGTATATTTCATGGGTGGAGAAATATTTTTTAGGCCAGGGCAATTCCTTTTCTAATCTCCCCAATTTTTACTGTGCCTATGCCAAGAAAATAGCACAAATTAATTTTTTTGTAATTGTTGTTGCTTGTTTTTTTATTCTTTTCTTTGTCTTTTTTATTTCCCTGTGCTTTGAGTCATCTTATTTCGGGACCATGGATAGTGTTTTGTTGTTGTCTTTACTGCTGTGGTGCTTTTCAAGTTTTTGTTTGTTGGTTTGTTTTTATTTTGTTTTTGTTTGGGGGGGTTGATTTTTTTGTATTATTTTTATGTTTTCCTTCCTTTTCTCCTTTTCTTAAACTGATTTATATAGTTTCTAGAAGAATTCCTCCCCATTTTTTGCTTGTTTAAAATTTTTGCCCCCCTCATTTTTTTCCTTATCTTCAAACAGAACCACATAACTTGAACCATCTTGTTTTGCCTCACAAATTGAGGGGGAAATAATGGAGGGCACCAAGACCAAACAATTGTATGAACATTGAGTAGAAATAAAAATGATCAAAACTAAACACCAAATCTAAAGTCAACTACAACAGAATTGATGCCCTATCTAAAACAAGCTAGACACAGAAGGGACCACTTATACTAGCAGCCCCAGGGCAAAATAGGGGCGATATGGAATGCATCCTGGGAACAGAGGCGGAAGAGAGGACAACATTGGTGGTGGGAATGCACCTGATTCAATGTCACTATATACCTAGAATACTACTGTGAATGAGTTGAATCCACTTTGGTCAAAATTAAAATTATTAAAAAAAAAAGGAATAAAACGAAGACAAAATAAGTGTGTGTATGGCAGTTGTCATTTGCATAGGCATAGGAAAATATGGAAAAAATTGAAAGGAAAGACCTTTGGCCTAAAAGATAGGGAGATCTTACCCCGAGGTATTTTGGTATAAGACCAACTAAAGGCTCCAGGCATACTCAGTTATCCAACCCCATAGTCATTCTTGGTAATCAGCTCTTCGCCATCACAGTTGTTGCTCATCAGGGAACTTCAATTATAGATCCTGATTTCTTTATAGGAGCTATGTCAAAGTTCTGGTGATGTGTAGTGTTTTCTGGTTCAGTCTCACCATTAGCATTGCAGAGAATTCTGCCCTAAAAGCAGACTGTTGCTTTTCCCGGTTGTCAGAGTGACGTAAGAACTGTCTTTGGAGTAAGTCAGTGCCATGTCGATGGTGGTGCCTTCTTGGTAGAATTTGTTCCTGGTGCTGATGTAGGATATCATGTTTGTTTCAGTATCCTTGGTTCATGGGTGTCATTGTCCAATCAACTGGAGTCTAGGGGAAGTCTCTATGCCAAGTGCTTGCGGTGCAAGGTCACACCACAATATAAATTTTTTTTGTTCCCATCTCTATTAGATAAGAACTTGTTTGAATCTGATAACTTTTCCCATTTTATTGTGCCTATGTGAATAGGGACAATGCCAGAAAGTATTACTAAAACATGTGTGGGGCAGAGGTTTCAAAACCAACAGTCCTAGGCCTTTTTGCTTACATGAACTCTGAACAGAGATTGGTCTACTAGAATTTCATAAGGAAGGGATCTAAAGGGTAGGAAAGTTGCTGCCACATAAGGAGATACTTGATAACTGATATGTCTATTAAAGGAGTGTATCTAAAAGAAATATTGAAAGGAAATGCATATGTCCTCTTTGAATCTTTTGAAAAGGCGGGGAAGGAGTAAGGTTTGGGGTACAGCTTCAACCTGTGATATGGTTTTGTGAAATCTAGGAAGAATGGCTTCCATCAGTTCCATATCAGTAAGAGTCCTCAAAGGGGGTTTTCTCAGGAACCATATCTGGTAGCAAGCAAAAGTCCGCGGTGAAGGGAGGTGAAGAAAGTGGGATCACCATGAGCAACTCAATAGCAGATTTTACTGATAAATCATAATTGATGATCTTTGATTCATGATCACATTCATATTCCATTCAGAAGGTAATTATCTGTATGGAACACAAGTTGAGGAATAGATGAGCAATAGTTGAGCAATAGTCTAGTATAGGACTTAAAAGAAGCCCCTAAGGTGAATTCAAAGCACCACGTATGGTAGCCTTAGCACTGTCAGGAGTGGTTTCTACTAGCAGAGTCAGTACTATGCCCAGAGCACTGCCAGTAGTAAGCTCATCATTTAAAATAAAAAGAAATAAAGAGGAAAATATAGAGGTTAAATCATGTGTATTACCTACTACTGCTGAATAACAGCGGGTAGAATTTTAGTGGTAGCAAAACAAAACAAAACTAAACACTGCAAGTATATACTAGGCATTTACAAAGGCTATTTATTTGGATGATAATTATGTTGGTTATCACTCAAACTTTATTAGCATTTTGTCTCCTATCTGGATATGTGTTATCTTCCTTGTCATATTCATGAAATAAACAAGCAACAATTATAAAGCTTGTTAAAAATTAGGATAGAAAACACAGTTTTAACTTTTGTTCTATCAAGCAAAATATTCATTACAGAAACCAGGCAAAGTACTTAAATGCCAATTAGAAAAAAATATGAAAAGTCTTCTAGTAATCTTTTGCAATCAAAGAGTGGGCTAAATATTTTTTCACCTCATTTATCAGTCATTGTTGAAAATATATGTCCACCTTAATTAATAAAAGATGATTTTTAAATGAATAAATCACAAAGGATTTCCCTCTGGCTCTTGGACTAAGGATGAATGAATGAAGACAAGAATATTTTACTCGATAACAGACAAAATTTTATTTCTTCATGGTGAGTTAAAGTGGTTTTTGAAAATACACAAAGACAAAATTGAAAATAAATTTTATTCATTGTATTTGACACTAAAGCTAAGGGGAATCTGTCGAAATAAGCCCATTCAAATAACTTCTTATTTGTAGATATTCTGATTAACTGATTGAGAAGAATTCAATCATATTTTCCAACTCATATATATATATATATATATATGTATTTTTGAGCCACACCCGGTGACGCTCAGGGGTTACTCTTGGCTATTTGCTCAGAAGTCGGTCCTGGCAGGTACGGGGGGACCATATGGGGAACCGAGGGATCGAACCGCAGTCCGTCCTAGGTTAGCGCAGGCACCTTGCCTCCAGCGCCACCACCCGGCCCCCCAATTCATATTTTTTAAACTTAATATAAATGCAGTTAAAACAACTGCAATCAAAATTAGTCAAATGAAATCATGTACAGAAATGTGTTAAATTGATAATCATATCAAAAGAAGTCCTAAAGAAGGAAAAGAAATGGAAAAGGAAAATTCATTGTTGTTTTTCTAAAGGAACATTATAATCTTATTTCAAGAAAATGTCTCTAAAATTTTAAAATATTATGTATATGTCTCTATGTAGAGGGCAACTATCCTATAAAAGGAAATATAGTGGAATAAAGGCATATTATAGTTTTTCATTGATTACCATATGATAATATGAAGATAAGAAAAATCATATTTGGAATTCTGAAGCTCTGGTCTCTGTCGAGAAAGAGACTTTTTTTTCAAGACATTCACATCTCAATTCTGTTTTGAAATAAAAAGAAAGGGAACGTCATTTAAGAAGATAGTCACAAAGACTCCTCTAGGTGCTAAATTTTAACTTTTAAAACCTCTTTTGTATCATGATATTAAATACCATCAAGCAAAATTCTCCAAATCAAAGGAAATGTCCAAAAAATGTATATATTTTATTACTGACAAAAGCTTTTGCAATAATTATGAGAAGAGAGTCAAAACACAATAAACTAAAACAAAGCAGATTGACTGTTTTAAATTTTAAAAAAAATAGCAGATGAGTTCAAATGACAGAAATGTTTCCATTCTGTTAAACTAAAATAGAGTTTCTAAGAGAAGTAAGGAAATGATGTGAGTTAAAGTGAAAAGAACTTTGATAAAACCTATCATATATTGTATGATGGAATGTCACAAAGAAAAGCACACACAAGGTATCAAAGTCAGACAAAAGCAAACTCAATATCACATTTATACTTTCTACATCATTTTTCAAAGACTAAGAAAACATTATAAATCAGAATACTGTAAACATTTTTCACTAGGCATGGATTGAAAAGCATTATAAAGGTTAATTAGCTACTTCATCTTTTTCTATTTCAATGACAACAGTTCCTCACACACACAAAATTTCAGGCATTCAATTTCAAGTTTTAACTTCATAGAAAATTGTATTTAGAAAATAATATACTTAAACAATATTTCTAAATTCACAAGATATCTGATATGATTAGCTGCATGTGTATAGTATAATTCAGATTGCAATTTTAAATTTTGAATTTGTCAAATAAGTATGCCTTAGGTGTTTAACTAGAAGACCTGAATTTATGTGATAGGTGCATTTACAAAATAGTTTTTGTTATATTTATTTACGTGATTTCTATTTTGAAATATAAATATTTTATTAAGTCTATTTGTCAATGACTGCAGTTGTCATGAGCTTTCAACTGTTTTTATGTTTTCAACAAAACATAACTTACTATAATTAACCTAGTAAGACATTAAATCTGCCTGTGTAAGAAGATAGACTTAGAAGGTTCACAATTTTTATTGCATGCATCAAAGTCACAACTTTGTAAGATAATAATGTTAATATTCACTCTTCCTATTATTCATAACAAAAAATTGACAGGATATTTTTGACTTGTAATCAAATATTAAAATGTATGACTCAGGTACTAGCTACTAAATGTAACAGAACCAGTGGTTTAACTTTTAATCTTCACGAAGCAGACTATGAAAGATTCTTACTCAATAGTTCTCTCTCACAGGTGAGTTTCCTGCTTTTGTTCTGTTTTGTTTGTTTTTAGGGCAGCACTTGGCATTGATCATAGGTTACTCCTGGTTCTGTACTGAAGAATTACTCCTGGAGGTGCTTAGGGGAGCATATGGAATGCAGGCAATTGAATTCAGACTAACCATGTACAAGGCAAGTACCCTACC
Source organism: Crocidura indochinensis (assembly GCA_004027635.1). Taxonomy (NCBI): domain Eukaryota; kingdom Metazoa; phylum Chordata; class Mammalia; order Eulipotyphla; family Soricidae; genus Crocidura; species Crocidura indochinensis. The sequence continues at coordinate 7,303 of PVKC010035571.1, read as the reverse complement.
TGCTGTACAATCATTCCAGGCAGTCATAGGTGAAATTTATGACACTTTAAAAGTGCTGAGGGCATTCCTTCTCTTTTTTGCAATTTGATTATGTTAATTTAACATGGTTTATAGTAGAATTGTTTTTTAAGCTTTTGGTATGCAATGTTATTACATATTACACTATAACCACCACCAAAATGACAAAAATGCTTTTTAGACTTAACTCTTGGTTAATAATTGGGAACATTTTTAAGCAGTTCCAATCTTATAATTTTCTTTCTCAAAACAAAACAAAAAATAATATCGTAGGGGCTGGAGCGGTGGGCACAAGTGGTAGAGCATTTGCCTTGCATGCACTAACCTAGGATGGATCACGGTTTTATCTCCAGCGTCCCCGATAGTACCCCAAGCCAGGGGCAATTTCTGAGTGTATAGCCAGGAGTATACTCTGAGTACTGCTTGGGTGTGACCCTAAAACAACAAACAAACAAACAAACAAATCCAACTACTGTGAAAGTGTGTGCAAAAAGTAAGAAGCAATAGCTTAACCCATGTCCCATGTCCCTGAGTGTGGCCCCAAAACAAAAACAAACAAGAAAAAGAAGTAAATAAATAATGATACATTTTATGGTAATGTGTTAATAGTAACTATTCAGTACTTACCTGTGTTTGGAATAGTTTGTTTTATTTATACCAAAGAACCACTGACAATACCTTTGAATAATATTATTTTACTTATTTTTGTGGGGGGAGATAATACCTAGAAATGCTCAGGGGCTTATTCCTTGCTCTGCACTCAAAAATTACTGCTGCAGAAAACAAAAGACCACATTGATTGCCAGGGATTGAATGCTGGTCAGCTGTGTGCAAGGCATGTCTATCCAACCCAAATACTACTTTATATCTTATTATAATTATTTTGGCTTCTATTATTTATAATTGCATTATTATAAGTTACCAAGCTTGTAAATATTCAATTATGTAATAAAATATATTTAGTTTTATTTTTGATGTTATACATATAAGGTATTATTTCATTATAATTGAAGACTAGCACTGTTTTCGTCATAATAAACTGAGAATACCATATGCTGAGAGCTAAATAAAACACTGCCACATGGTAAATGGCAAAAAGTTCTCTGGGGTCTTAAAAAGAACAGGGTTTTCAATACAGCCTTTGACTTGCCAACTGTTGTTCAGATGCTCTCCTGGGGAATAAAATTTACTTCTGGCTTCCCAAGAACAGCATTTTTGTTTTCCTACTGATAAAATGTGTTGCAAAATTTAATTTGGGTGATTTTTTAACCCAGTAAATTGATAAAAATAAAACAAATATATTTAAGTGATCAAGATCATAATCTCTATTGTTAATATTACTATATAATAAATATTAGGATAAAATATAATATTGACTATAACTTTCTAATCACTATTCAAGAAGGTAGTAAGCAACTATTGTTTTGCACACAATTATGGCATGTGATTTCTGACTGTTACCATCCTATATTATAGAATTCCTTTTATTGGTACTTTGTGATTTAAAGACTATGACAGTTCGATAACCTATTAATTAGATCAAAAGAATACCACAGTAATTTTGTAGCATTTGTTAAATATATTTAAAAGACTAGTTCAATAAGCATTATGTTGATAAATATAAAGCTTGAACATTAAAAAAAATTAGGCTTTGAATGGCAAATATATTTTACAATTTATCACAATGGTAAAGAAACCTGACTTTAGCATATTGGAGAATATATTTAAAAGATTGCATATATACTCAACATTTACATAAAATTTTGATATAAATAATGTAATATTATTAGAAAAACACATCAATAGATAAACTCAATATTATAGAGCCAGAATTAGAACTTAATAAATACAATGAACTGATCTTTGATTAATGTAAAAATACAATGAATATAATTTTAAATGGTACTTACATATAGACACTCAATGCACGAAAATAAATTTAAGTAGTATCTAATACTCTTCACAAAAAGCAACTTGAAGTAGATTAAAGTCCTGATTGCAATATTAAATCATTTAAAATTTTCCTTTAAAGCATAGAAATATGTATATATGTGTACATATGCATATAAGGATATATATAAATATAGTATATGCATCAACACTTTATCTAATTTTGGGCATTTTATAAATGTAGGAAAAACATGTACCTTAAGAAATTACTCATTTGAGTTGGGATTCTGAAAAATATATGGGAAAATGTCTTACTGAGTGTGTACTAGCAGTAAAAATGAATATTTTCTTATTTTTGTGATAAATTTTATAAAGAATAGTGTCAAATTTTATTTCATTTTTATTGAGGTAGTATGATTTTAATACTGTGAAAGAGTTTCTTATGTATAGCTGTACAACATCACACCACCAGAATCCATGACACCCTCAAACAATGTCCTTAGGAACATTACAAACCACTCTCTCTTATCCAAGTAATCTCTCCTCTTCTGTTGTTATTGGGCCATTAAATGTTCCCTTACAACAGTTTTTATATCCCACATGTGAGAGAGACAATTCTCTATTTGTCACTTTCACTCAGCATAATATCCTCCAGTCCATCCATGTAATAGAAATTTTTACAATTTATTCCTTAAAAAATAGTGACTCTTACGTGTTTATATTATAGTATTTATCAAGTAAGTAGGAATTCAATATCAGGCATAAACTAAGAATAATATTATGTGATTATAGCATTTAAATAAAGTTGTCCTTTATATTTAAATTTAATATCCATGTTGGGTTAGGAAGGGAGAATGTTTGGATTCTCTTATTGATGCTTGTTGGTTACCATAAAAATGTTTATAAAATTTTGCATGTTATGAAATACTGGGATCAAAAACAGAATCTTAAATTCGCAATTCATGTGCCTTTTTCTTTTAGTCATATTTACTGCTATTATACTTTACTTTTAAAATATGTACTTAAAATATATTTATCCATCGTATTTCTAATTAAATAATAATAATAATATATGTACAAAAATATTTATGGAGCGATAAGACTAGTAAGATACAGCTAGAAATAATAGATTCTATTTTTCTAATACTGAATTTGGAGCTTTCTGATACTTAATTTTTCTAATACTTAATTTGTAGCTTTCTGCATTATATTGGTAAAATAGCCTAATTTCTGTAGTCTCAATTTCCTTAGCTATAAAAAAATGCATAAATTGTTCTATAAAATTGTGCTAATGATAAAGAAAATATAAATTACCCTACTCCATTACTCAATATATTTTCATTTTCATTGCCATAATTTTAAAATGATTTTATTTGGGGCCAGAGCAGTGGCACAAGCAGTAGGGGTTTGCCTTCCATGGGATAACCTAGGACAGATCTCAGTATTATTTTTCAGCTTCCCATATGGTTCCTTAAGCCAAGAGTGATTTCTAAGCGCATAGCCAAGAGTCACCCCGGAGCATCACCAGATGTGCCCCCACAAAAGATGATTTTATGTAACAAATATATATATGTATATATATATATACAATTAAAAGTACTTAAATGCATGTTAATGTTCTGTATTATATGAGTCAAGTTGAAAATTCTATGAAGGAAGTAAACATATTTAATTGTTTAGTAAATAATCATATTACTTTTATTTTTTACTTCTACCCAGATGCATTAATGTACTACATTTCTAAGAACTTTCTATCTGCTGTTAATACAGTAATATCAGGCCTTCCACAGAGCATAACTAATCCCTCTTATCTAATTATAAATATCCCTAATACTAAAATATCTAATGAAATTTTTATACTGTAGAATTTAAAATTACAATTCAATGATGAAAATATATATACTGGTTCTACAAAATTAACAGCTGCTATCATCATTGCCTTTTTGTTTTATACTATTTAGTCTAAAATAGTTGCCACTTAAAAGGCACTTTTAAATACATATTAAGTGCATGCTTCTTTCTCACTTGATATTATAAAAGTTTTAGTCCATGCATCACCTTAGTAATGATAGATATTTATTAACATGCATTGAATAGGCTTACTCGTTTTATGTCTTCTACCTAGTTTTTATTATAAAGCTTTCTTATTTTGAAATAAACAATATTAAGCACCATCTTTTAGTATAGTAATACAACAGCAAATACACTTTATATGTTTTACAGCATGTTCTCTCTTTTTTTTTTACTCACAAATTTAAATTCATTAAAATACAAGACAGTGTCTTTTACTACCAGATGAAAGAAAAGGTCAGGTGACATTGTAAATTAACTTTAAAGCTGACTCTTCATCTCTAAAGACCTGAAGGTCACATTTACTTATATTGACTTACAAATGGGAAGTAGAGCAGTTCCAGAAATCAACTATGCAATACAAATTGCTAATCATAGAGATCCACATTCAAAAAAAGAGCCCCCACCTCCCAAGTAAACAGAAAATTAAGATTAAAAAAACAGATTAAAAATATAATATACTGAGTCTTTACAAAAAGTTTTTAAGGAGGTAAGATGACTTCTTACTGTATTTCTTAATGCCATCCTTAATGTTCTATAGTGATAAGTCTTAGTAATCCCTTTTCCATTTATTCTTTTCTTTTCTAATTTATTGTAAAAACTATGAAATAAGAAAATCCAAGTAAGCTAGTCAAGGTCAAGGTCACAGAGTAAATTAGAGCAAGACTCACAGGGAGTCATTATGTCTGCTGAATCTCTTTGTTGAAGTTAGTGGAATTATTACAATATACCAAAAATACCTGCTTTGTTGATTTCTCTATGAGTACATGATACACTTGAATAAAATATGAGTTTTTACATTTTTATTTCATTATCGTGATTTATTTTAATTAATATTTTAGTCATATCAAATTATATCATAAAACTTACTGGGATATACAAAATTACTATGAGACAAATAAGCATACCAAGATACCCTAAATAGTTTTAAGTATATAGTTTCATGATATATTACCATTGACTTGGAAATTATTTTGACTTTCTTTGAACTTTGGAAAAAAATGTTTTTCCTATCATTCCATCTACTGTTTTTTGTGAAGCAACATACTATTGTTATTCCTCAGCAACCTGTTTTAAAATGATGTCATAGATGTGGAAAATTGAGATGTAAAAAAATCACCAGTACTGATTTCTGATGTAAAACAGGGTTTTGAAATAAATTCTGAAAGGTGAGAGGTGATTTAAAGATAGATTGAACCTTCAAACTCGTGCTAATTATATTAAAGTTTATATACATGAGTTCAAAACAATAACGTGCTTTTTGTACTAATTGAAGTGTGCTCACCTCCAGATAAAAATCTGCTGAGCTCCATCTCTTCTACAAACTTTATTTAAGGAAATATTAGATTTTTCATGTTTTCTTTATTGGGATTTTCTTTGTCTAACCAGGATAAGAACTATTAAATTTATTCTGTTAAACCATTCAAACTTAAATTTCTTTTTATAAAAATAAATTCAAATGGGGAACTAGTTAAAGTACGGGTTTTTTGTTTTGTTTGTTTCTATTTTTACGCCACACCCAGCGGCACTCAGGGGTTATTCCTGGCTCTGTGCTCAGAAATCGCTCCTGGCAGGCATGGAGAACATATGGGATGCGGGGATTTGAACTACCATTGGTCCTGGGTCATCTGCATGCAAGGCAAATGCCATACTGCTGTACTATCTTTCCGGCCCTAAATTTAAGTTTATGTCATCAGTGAGCAATAATTTCCCCAGTTGATGAGCCAATTTATTTAAAAGAACTATATATTTATACCAGACTGGCGAATATATATGTATATATACATATATATTTATACATATTCATATATACAAATATATATACATACAAATATATATACATATATGCATATACACACATACATGTATATATATACACACACACACACACACACACACACAGAGTTGAGCACAGCAAGCAAGGTGATTTCCTTACATGCACCAGACCTGAGTTTGATCCCTGGAACTTTATTTTTTTTATGTATGTATGTATGTATTTATTTATTTATTTATTTATTTATTGTGCCAAACCTGGCTGCATTTAGGGGTAACTCCTGGTTTTGAACTCAGAAATCGCTCTAGGCAGGCTCCGGTGTCATATGGGTTGCCAGGGATTGAAACTGGGTCTGTCCTGTGTTGGTTCTGGTCCCAAGATCCCTGAAACACCACCAGGAATGATCAAAATGCTAAGATAGGAATAAACTCTGAGCACTCTTGGGCTCATACCCCCAAAACCAAACATATATTTATAATTATATAAGATTTATTCAATGTTTATTGTAAAATTAAAACTCATTAGAGAAACAACATTTGAAAGACATTTCCAATATTTAAACGTCCATTTGAATATGAACGTTTTCAATATTAAAATGTCCATTTGATTCTACAATATTTGAATAAATACTTAGAATATTACTTTATAAATGATATATACATATATTATATTTGTGAAGTAGCAAATGAAAGTTCTCTCTTGGGGCCCGGGAGATAGCATGGAGGTAAGGCGTTTGCCTTTCATGCAAAAGGTCATCGGTTCGAATCCCGGTGCCCCATATGATCCCCTGTGCCTGCCAGGAGCAATTCCTGAGCATGGAGCCAGGAGTAACCCCTGAGCACTACCGGGTGTGACCCAAAAACCAAATAAATAAATAAATAAAAATAAAGAAAGTTCTCTCTATATCTTGCAGACAATTGACTCTGAAAGTGTGAAAGTGTCATTTTGTGTGATTTTTTTTTATATCTCTAAAAGAGATGGCTACAAATCAGAACAGATTATAAGCAAAAGAAATATCTAATTTAACTGAACACAGTTTGAGTGCATTTCTTTCTCTGCTTTTACATTAGTCACATGTTCTAAATATAGTATTTTTCTACTGAGGTCTTTTACTGGGAGGACCACACCCATAGATGTTTAGGGATCACTCCTGGTTCTGTACTCAGAAATAATTCCTTGAGGTGCTTGAAGCAATAATATAGTATTATGGGGAATAAACCTGGGTCAGAAGCATACAAAGTAAACATTGTATCTACTATACTATTGATCTGGTTCTATATTATGTCCTCTGTGTAATTTATATTAAAATTTACAATATATTTTTTCTTTTTTTCACTTTATAAGATGTAAACATTATTTAAAAATATAATTAATTCTCGGGGCCCGGGAGATAGCATGGAGGTAAGGCATTTGCCTTTCATGCAAAAGGTCATCAGTTCGAATCCCGGTGCCCCATATGGTCCCCCGTGCCTGCCAGGAGCAATTTCTGAGCATGGAGCCAGGAGTAACCCCTGAGCACTGCCGGGTGTGACCCAAAAACCAAAAAAAAAA
>PVKC010035570.1:0-13430 GCA_004027635.1 Crocidura indochinensis | reverse complement strand
TCTTTCTTTCTTTCTTTCTTTCTTTCTTTCTTTCTTTCTTTCTTTCTTTCTTTCTTTCTTTCTTTCTTTCTTTCTTTCTTTCTTTCTTTCTTTCTTCTTTCTTTCTTTTTCCAGTAATACTCAGGTGTTCCTTCTTTCTCTGCATTGAGCAATTACTCCTTAGAGTGCTTGAGGGACCATGTGGGATGTAAGGGATTGAACCTAGGTAAGTTGTGTGCAAGATAAATGTCCTACCCACTGTATTATTGCTCTGACCCGTTTTCTTTATTTTCTATAACATATGAGTTAACATATCTAGTATTTGTCTTTTTCTTGGCTAATTTTGCTTAGCATAACTCCCTCCAAATTCCATCAAAAGGAAATATTTCATTTATAATGGCTGACTATATATTCCATTGTGTATGCAGACCACCTGTACACACATAACCCATGTTTTTGAGCATTAGAAGCATTTCCCATCTTTGTTATTGTAAATAACTGTTCAATCATCATAGTTTGTATGTATTTCTTTGAATTAGTGTTTCTTTGTTTCTGGGATAGAAACCTAAAATGAAATGCTATATTATCTGATAGAACTATTTTTAAATTTTTTGTGACAACATAAGCTTTGTGTGTGTGTGTGTGTGTGTGTGTGTGTGTGTGTGTGTGTGTTTGGGTCACACCCGGCAGTGCTCAGGGGTTACTCCTGGCTCTATGCTCAGAAATTGCTCCTGGCAGGCACGGGGGACCATATGGGGCACCGAAATTTGAACCGATGACCTTTTGCATGAAAGGCAAATGCCTTACCTCCATGCCTTCTCCTGGGCTAAGCTTTTTTTTTATATAGTTAAACCAATTTGTCTTCTCACATCCTTGCCAGAACTTATTTATGGTATTATTAATATATTCTTATGAGTGTCACAGTTCTTAGTTGATTTTATTTGCATATACTGCTAATATAGGATAACGAGAATTTTTTTGTGGTAGGGGGAAGAGGTATCTATCAAGCTGTGTTCAGGAGTCCTTGACTCCCTTCTGGCAATTTTTGGCCAACTGGACTGCCAATTCTGTGTAAGGACTGAAGTTGTAATATTGCTTGAAATCTGTGATACTGTGGAATGCCCATGCCACATCCAGGGATGCTTTGTGGCCTCCACGGCTATATCCAGTAATTCAATTCTTGGGAGACATGGTTTTGGGGATCAGTAATATTGGCCACATGCAACACTAGTGTCTTAAACTACTTGCTACTTCCTAATCACAATGAACTTTAAAAGTGTGACTTAGAATTGTCTATATATTTTCATTGGTAAAGTGTTGAGTTTCTTCCAATTTTAAAAAATAATTGTTTTTTTTTAGCTGTTTTCATACATTAGTTATTAGTCTCTTCTCAGATGTAAAATTATGAATAGTTTTTTAGTTTTTTTTTTACCAATTAGTAAGATTTCTCTTTGTTTTAATGATGGCTTCTTTTTCTGTATAGAAAAGTAAAAGTAGGGGCTGGCTAGATAGCATGGAGGTAAGGCATTTGCCTTTCATGCAGAAGGTCATTGGTTCTAATCCTGGCATCCCATATGGTCCTTCGTGCCTGCCAGGAGTGATTTCTGAGTGCAGAGCCAGAAGTAACCCCTGAGCACTGCCCGGTGTGACCCCAAAACCAAGAAAAAAAAAGAAATAAAAGTATTACTATTTTCAGATGACATAATATAAATGAATAGAAACAATAGGCCAGGTAAAATGGCCTATCCCAAACCGGGCTTCAACATATCCAAAAATATATTACATTTCTATACACAAACTTTGAATTACAAGAGACAAAGAAAAATTAAGAAAACCATCCCAATACAATCACATCAAAAAGAGTTGAGAACTGGGGAATTAACAGAGGCACTGAAAGACTTATACATCAAAGCTATGTCTATGTTGAAAGACAAGGGAGTAAGGAATGAAAATATATTCCATGCTTACAGATTGAAGAATTGATATTGGTAAAATGAAATCCTACCCAAAACATTATACAGATTAATACAAGAAAATTCCATTTGCATTTTTCAAGGAAATTCAAAAAATTACTGAAAATTATAAGGAACCACAAAAGACACTGAATAGCCAAAGAAAACCTGAGAAAAAAATATGGTAGTCATCACATTCCCTGACTGCATACAAGAGAGCAAATACTAATCAAAACAGTGTGGTATTGGAACAAAGGTAAGCACATAGACCAATAAGCTAGAATTGAGAGCCCAGAAATAAGTTCTCACATCTCTTCACAGTTAATTCACTAGAAAGGAGCCAAGAACGCATAAAACTGAGAAAGGAAAATTTCTCCAGCAAATGGTATTGAGAAAACTGGATAACAAATTCCAAAGGAACTAAATTGGTTTGTTATCTTACACTGTGCAAAATATATAACCAAAATATCTTGTCATTTGGATGTTAGGGTCCATGAAACACATGGAACAAAACTTAGGCAAAATACTACATAATATTGTCTACTGAGGTTTGACTCCAGAAACAAAGAAATCTAGATATTAATATTTTGTATTGAAGAACTTGCTTGTGTATTTTATTAATTGATGTTGACATTGTCATGGGAAAATTCCAAGTTTTGAACCATATGACACAAATTCTCTGGAGGTCTCAAACATATAAAATTTAAAATTACTTTTATTGTTCTTTGATAATTTAGTTTAGTTTAGGTGAGAAATTACTGAAAAGTAGAATAATGTTCTGAGGGAGAAAGATGTGGAGCAAAGGACTGAGCAAGCATTATTGTGAAGCAATGAGAAAGATGCATATTGATTAATATAGGTTGAGTGGTGGCAAAAAGACCACCACATGTATCAAGGATGAAAAGTACATTGTTCTGGCTGAAATATATGGACTGAGATTGAAGCTGAGGTGTACTGTATCAGTATAGAAGGTGTCAGTTGTTGTGAAGCTTTACATAATATGGAGAAAATTATCATGCTGCCCATTTGATTTATAGAGTTCTATTCTTTCTTAGCTTAATTCAACATCATGTTTCTTTTCAGTAACCCTAATTTTTAACACCAAAGAAAGAAACAAAATTTCAAGATAGTAAAAGAAAACTAGGACCACAGAGACGTTCTGGAATTTGCTGCTTTAAGTTCCCAAGGTTGTTAAATTGGTTATTTCACTCATAATGTATTGCCAGAAATACTGCTGAATCCCACAGATACTTTAGGAGGAAAAAGGAGGAGAAACTGTTTCTATTATAAAATGCACTTCATATAAAAAGGTTCAAGCTTATGACTTGGTAATGTAAGACTTTTTTTTTTTACTGTTAACTTCTGTTTGTTATGTAGTTGCTTTATTTATTTGTTTGCTTTTTAGGACTGAGAATCTACTTATATCCATCTGTAGAGATTCTTATTTAGAATACATTAAGCAATTTAAATAAATATATTAGTAGAGTAGGTCATTGTGACCTGATGTTACTCATTTTTTGTTATGTATGCGACCAAGCAGGTGATTTTTTTGTTTACTTTTGGTCTATTTTGGTGGTGCTCAGGACTCATTCCTATACCTGCACTCAGGGAACACTTCTGTCTCTTACTCCAGGGATCCTTTCTGTCAGTGCTCAGGTTGCTGGGGATCGAACTGGGACCACTCTGTACAAGGCAAACACCTTACCTGGTATACTATCTTACTAGCTCCAGGAGATATTTGTTCATTAAATAATTGCTATGAATCTTAAAGTTTATATTAATGATATTATTTTAGACTTTCAGAAAAATCAAACAAGTTATATAAAGAATTTCCATATGCTACCAGGTGACAAACATATTTTAATTGTTTATTGGCTACAACCAGTGATGCTCAAAGGCTACTTCTGGCTCTGTGATCAAGGGTCACACCTAAAGGTACCTCTGTATTGAACTGGGATCAATGAAGCTCAAATACCTGAAACCCTGCAATATATCTCTGACTCTTTAAAATCTTGTATTAATACATGGGAGCTGGGAGGTGGCGCAGGAGGTAAGGTACCTGCTGCCTTGCCTAGGACGGACCACGGTTCGATCCCCCGGTTCCCATATGGTCCCCTGTGCCTGCCAGGATCGACTTCTGAGCGCATAGCCAGGAGTAACCCCTGAGCATCACTGGGTGTGGCCCAAAAACCAAAAAAAAATCTTGTATTAATACAGTGTACAGTTATTTTATGTATATGCAACTTTATTGACTTTATTGTACTTATTCATAATTTTGTAATAAAAAACTGGCACTAGGTAACAACTTTATCTAGTTTTTTTTTTATTATCAGAAACTCATCCAGAATACTGCATTCTATCTAGTAATCACATATTCTTAGGTTACTTTTAGACATGGCAATTTTTTACCCTTTCTTTTTTTTTCCTTTATGATTTTGACAATTTTGAGGGCTACTGGGAAGACACATCAGAGGATGTCCTTCTCTTGGAATTTGTGTGATGCTTTTCTTATGATTATTTGTATTTGAGGAAGAAAATCATAGAGGTAAAGTGTCATTGTCATCACATCATCTCCAAGTTGCATAACATCAATTATGAATGTTGACCTTGATCACCTGGCTAAAGTAAAATTTGTCAAGATTGACTGTTTTAAAGCATCTTCCTCTTGCTGTCTTTATTGTACTCTGGGGAAGGAGTTAGGAAGTAAACCTATATTAAGACATCTTACTCCTCATTAAAAGTGGTATGTCTACACATTTAGTTGTAATTTTAATGCTTGAGAGATTAAGCTCTATTGTCACCATTCATTGTTGAATTTTTTGTTGGAATTTTTAAAACAGTGCTTCTTTTTATTTTGTCATTAAAGATAGTCTAGGCTCACTATTTTATTTCCTGCTCAAATACTGGTCCCTTTTATTGGAGAATAGTATTAGAATTCAAGATATAGAAGTTTATATTTATCTTTAAAGAAATGAGTTACATTAGATAAAACTTCTATTGAAGCTTGGTTTGTTAATGCATTGATCTATTGAAGTAATATTTTAAAAATTGGCTTTAAGTCATATGTGCTTTGGCATCTTTGAAAGTATTTTCTGTGTTATTTAATAAATTTATTTCAAATGGACAATAAACTTCTTTGTAGTGTATTCAAAAGTGAATTGTGATATTTACTTGGGAGTGATCTGCCCCCAAACATGTCACAACTTTGAAATAAGTTAGGGTCAATTACAGTCCAGAATCCCTATCTTCCTTTCAAATATTTTTTAAGTTTTGTATCTATGTAAATAAATTATTTTCTTTCACTATTTTCTTCAACCCCACTTTCACTCTAACACTGATGAGTGAAGATCATACTGATTTTTTAAATTTTTGACAACTGAGTCAGAACATTTGTTGTACTATTATTGATACCTACTGTATATTTGGTTAGAAGAACCTGTTTTTACTCAATAGCTAGAAGAACCATTTAAAAATTTGATTCCAAGGTTATCAAAGTTAATGTCAATGACTTGAAGAAAATTCACTAAAGTCCCAAGAAGTAAGAACTTAGTTTCAAGTGAGACAGGGGGCTTTTCTTCTTTGCTTTTTAGTAGTATCTTTCCATTTTAAAAAGTAATGAGAAAATTTGAAAATGACAATTGAGGAAAACTTAAAAAAGTTTAGAATTCTTCCTATAGATATGCATAAGATCATGTTGCTTTCCCAGTTAGCTATCCCTTCTCTTCATTATCAGAATTTGCTCTCTTGAAACTCTCATCTTTCACGATGCCCTTCCTAAACCCTATGCAGTACTGCAGAGCTGGAGAATTGTTCAAATCAATCTTCTTAGTATAATTTTGCATTTTCAAAATGTCATTTATTACATTAATTGTTTACTGGCAAAACGTGTAAAAAACATATATGGAAGTTCATTTTTTTGTTCTCTCCAACTAAAATAAATTATTCTAGATAAAATATATCATTGATACCTTTTAACTTTTAATAATTATTTTTTCTTCTGTACTTTGCTTTCTAATTTTGAGTTTTTTTTCTTTTTGTGGATTTTGGGCCACACCCTGTGACTTTCACGGGTCACTCCTAGCTATACGCTCAGAAATTATTCCTGGCTTGGAGGACCATATGGGACACTGGGGTTCAAACCGAGGTCCGTCCTGGGTTAGCCACATGCAAGGCAAATGTCCTATCACTGCGCTATCGCTTCAGCCTGCTTTCTAATTTTGAAAAATAATTAGGTCAACACTGATAATTCTCTAAAGTAACTTACACATTAAGACATAATGTAGACCTACCTGTTTATTCATTTTATTGCTGTGCTTTTCATGTTGGACTTTAAAATAATTGATAAGATTGGCATAAAAATGAGAGAGATGAAATTGAATTAAAATATATGCATACTAAAAGAAACAACAGAGAATAAGAAGAAATTTTTATGGAATGGGAGAAATCATTTACACCGTATATTCAATGATGACAAATACAAGTCTTTTTATAGCTTTCACAATTCAAAAGCAAAAAAGTAAAACAAATTTAATAAAGTGAAATAAAACAGAATCAATAAATAGTCAATAAACATATAAAATACTAAATCACCAGGCACATGCTCAAAACCACATTGCAGTATGCTCACATACCCATTAGTTGTCTATATAAAAAAGATGAAAGAAAGGTTATAAATGTTAGGGACCACATGGACAAAAGAGAACATTTGTGCACTATTGGTAAGAATGTAAATAAGAAAATTTTACAATCTACTGTGAAAAAGAGTATAAAAGTTATAAAATAATTGAAAATAGATCTACTACAAAATACAACAAACTTTTGGCCAGAGAGCTATTATAGCTGGTAAAGTGCTAGCCTTGCATGCTATTGGCTAGGATTCAATCTCTGATACCACATATGGTCCCCTGAGTGTCACCAGGAATGATTCCTGGATAAGATTCAGAAGTCATTCTTGGGCACATCTAGGAAGAGCTCTACTCCCCTCAGAAAAATAAATCTAAAAATGTTCATTTCTTGGTGTAAAACAGAGATAAAAATCATAGCTTGAAGAGATACTTATGTTTCTCTTTTTACTGTTATCTTATTTACAATGACTAACATATACAAGCAACTTAAGTCTCCCTATACTGAGGAACACATCTGAAAATTGTGATATATTGCATATATACATGAACAATGGAATATTATTCAGTCATAAGAAGAAAATCCTATTATTTCTAACTACTGGATAGGCTTGAAGACTTTATTCTAAGCAAAATGGGCCATGCACAGGAGAACTACTTTGTAATATTTCTTCTATGTGGAATTAAGAAAAATGGATCAATATTCAGAAAGAAAGAATAGAATGGTGGCTGCCATAGGCCAAACAGTAGGGAGAGAAGAGCCAATAATGCTTATTATACACACAGCATAGGCCGGAAGAATGGAATTTAAGTTTGTTCACTAAAAGTAGTTGAGGTGATAAATGGTGTTAGCTAGATTCATTGTGGCAGTCTTTTCACAATGATTTATACAATATTTATACAAATATATCAAGATGTCACTTGTACACTAAATATAGTAAAATTTTGTTATAGTTAAGAAGATTAGAAAAATACATAAAAGAAAATGTTTAAAATATTTCTAAATGTAGTAGTATAAGTAAGTTTGGATTATTATTTACCTTTATTTACTTAACATCTTTTTTAAATTATTTAAGTTTCTTCCTATTTTCTTCCTTCACCAATAAATATAGTATTTCCCCTTTTGTTAAAGTAATAATAATTGTTTTATTGTCCAATTATACAGATGATGGGACAAATATCATAATAAGGAGAAAATAAACAACTTTATCTTTTTATAAGATTTTAGAAGGAGTTTAGAAGGGAAGAGTTATTTTGTTTGTTTTGTTTGGGGCTATGCCAAGTTATACTCAATGTTTGCTCAGGATTTAGCTCTGTGCTCAGAGATCATTGTTGATGAAAGTTGGGGTAACCATATGTAGTGTCAGGTAGGGAACCTTTTTATTATTTAAATAATTTTTATTTTGACCAAAGTGGATTACAAATCTCTCACAGTAATATTTTAGGTACATAGTGACATTGAATTACCATTTTTGACTGTATGCACCTGATCACTGTACTATCTTTCTGGCAAAGGGTAGAATTCTTTAAAAATATTTTTAGTTATATGCCTTTATAACTATTGCAACAGTCTCAATAAAAGACACTTATTAAATCTGCAGATGCAAGTGTGTTGCTGACTGTCTTTAATAATTCATCACTTTATTTGTTTTTTGTTTTTTTTGGGGGGGTCACACCGGGCAGTGCTCAGGGGTTACTCCTGGCTCCATGCTCAGAAATTGCTCCTGGCAGGCACGGGGGACTATATGGGGCACCGGGATTCGAACCAATGACCTTTTGCATGAAAGGCAAACGCCCCACCTCCATGCTATCTCCCGGGCCCAATCCATCACTTTATAATAAGAACCTTCTAGGATTATATCATTTAGAAAGCAATAAGGTCACAGGAAAAATGATAGGGAATGTAGAAACTTATACAAACTTCTCACGTGATAGGCAAAGAAATAAGCTGCAAAATATGCAAATGGTTGTATTATATAATTGTGTAAGATAATTGATTATATTATAAGGTAAGGACCCAAACCTTGAATTTCTAAGTTCTATCACCATCCAGGCTTTTCTTATGTTCACAGTTTCAGAGCACCTCATTTTAATCACAGTGATCAAATATTTTTCAGGCCTAATGGAGCTATAAATGACAAACAGAAATAGTAACTTTTTTTTGTTTGTTTGTTTTTGGGCCACACCCAGTGACGCTCAGGGTTTGCTCCTGGCTATTCGCTCAGAAATCGCTCCTGGCTTGGGGGACCATATGGGAAACCAGGGGATCGAACCGCGGTTCGTCCTAGGCTAGCGCAGGCAAGGCAGGCACCTTACCTCTTACCTCCAGTGCCACTGCCCAGCCCCGAAATAGTAACTTTTTAAAGTAAAACATATTTTAACATACATAAGTATTTTGCTAATGAACCACCAGAGTCCATTTAACGTAGTTGACACATTTAATACAACTGCTTCTTTTTCTTTCTGTTTTGTTCTACATTCTAACACTTAAGATCTGCCTGAACTCTTGGAGACAACTCAAAATGATAGTGCACATCCTTTGCATGATGCACACCAGGGTTGAAATTCTGGCATTTCATGGTACCCTGAACACTTTTAAATTTAACCCCAAAATCCACAACACCCCTTAAATACAAAGGATTATTTGCTTAGAAAATTTCTGTATAATATAGCAATCTTAGTGACTACACTTACCATGTTAAGTATTGAATATCCAAAGTTATTAATTTCAAATAATAAACTTTCTGTCTTTTTACCAAAATAGAGTCCATGGTTCAAAAGATGACATAAGACAAAAACATTTAAAATAAGTTATTAAATAATATATTAATATATAAGTAAGAGAAAAATCAACTCAGATTAATTGTAAAGAAAATTTATATTTCATAAGAAGTCTGGAAGAGAAAAAGATCTATGAAGTTAATTCAGTGGGTCAGTAGCATGATTCAAGGCCAAGTTTTTCTCTGTTTTTCCTACCATCTTCAACGTGTCTTTTGTTCTTGGATTTGCCTCTTTGTGATCGAGAGATTGCTGTTGAGCAATTTAGAGTGTTATGTCCTCATCCAAAAATATTTAGAGATCAGAGCTCATTCTTTTTCATTTGCTGTTTAATCCTCAGAAGAACTATCTGAAGTCATATATTTAAGGGATAGAAGTGTAATTTATGCTCTTCCATAGATACTGGCAAAGAGACTGTGATAACCTGACCTAGCAAAGGCCCATCTTCCTGACACACAATAACCAGTTGAATTGGGATTCTAAGACAAGTTGGAGGTGAAGAATGACTTATTGGAAGGCAACTGGCAGCTTCAGTCAATTCTAATATTGAGAACTCAGTATTCTTGCTAACATTTTAGAAATCAATGCTTATGCTTAAAATGAGGGACAGACAAGGAAACAGAAAAGGGGATTTTGGATTCTAACTGTTCTCATTGTCCCAATATCAAGTCTATTTAAGTTGCTTTCTAGGTACTTGGCCACTTTCATTTCTTCTGACACTAACTTGGGGGAAATCTTAGTGTTTAAATTACCTAATTGGTAATGGACTCTGAGGAGAGGGTCCTGTTAGCTCAGTGTGTTCCTAGTGGTGTATTTTATACTGATTACTGGCAGATATAATGGTGCTAGTTTTATAAACCTAAGTTTTCTGATTCATCCTTCCAAGCTGTTTCAGCTTTTCAACTTGACCTTCCTCAGTGAGCCTGACATGACTAACACTGAAGACCTGTTAATAGCTTGCAAGGTGTATGAATGACCTAGCAGGTTGGAGGGAGGTGATATTCTTGAGTTTAATTCCACAGAGGAAAGGCTTGTGTAAGTTCACTAATAGGCTAGAAAGATGAAATAACCTTGGAAAATGTGCCTTTGTGTGATTAGAGAACATTCCAGGGAAAATTGCAAACTAAATGTGAATAATATCATTAGGTTTTGAATTTAAGGATGTAAAAATGATTGATTTCTAAATATATAAATGAAAAAAGATAGAAACACATTGCATAAAATTTTGCTTTATCCTGTTTTCCTATTAGGTAAAAAACCTAAATAACAAAAATAGAAAGCAAACTAGTTTTTAAAAAAAATATATAAAAGGAACCTATTTCCAGTAAAGGAAATCTGTGGCAAGTAGTTACAGAAATGTCTATACCGGTTTTAATTTTTCCAAGTTTCTGGCACACATTTCCAGACACATTGCTTAATAATGATTATCTTGGAAAGACTCAGGTTTTTCTTGTGACTGTTTGCTTTCCACGGAGCACACATCTGGGGAAACATCTTAAACTGGATCTTTTACTTCCTAAAAACAATAAAGCTATTTCATTTTTTTGTACTAAGTAAATGTGTGCTCTTTTTTACATCTATAGTTTGACTGGGGTAACTTTTACGTATTAAAGCTTTGAAAAATACTCACTTGAAAAAGATTACCTACTAAATCTTTTAGTATTTAGGAGGATGTAAACCAAGTTGTTGTGCAGGAAAAATGTTTTACTTTCTTTGGATGCTAAAATTATACCGATCTCTATAAAATAAGAGACATTATAATTGAATTTTAGCATAAATCAAGTATAACTCACGGGGATCACTTTTTATATGAGAATAATGGTTTCAAAATGTACATTGGATATGTACTCTACACTGGAAAACAATCCACTTGACTTTTGGCTCAAGTGTTGGAAAATAAATGAACGACTGGAATCACTAATTTCCAGGTAGACAAAAGCTTTTTCTGCTATACTATGGATAGTCTTCTTAAGCAGGCTGAATATTTTTACAGGAGCACGCTCTTTGTTTCCTTGTCTCTTCATATTATTACCATACTATCTTTTTTTTAATATCCCACAAATGAATGAGATTATTCTATGTCTATCACTCTCCCTCTGACTCATTTTGCTAAGCATAATATAATACATATCTAATCATGTATAAAAAATTTTATAACTTCGTTTCCCCTAACATCTGAATAGTATTCTATTGAATAGATGTACCATAGTTCTTTAGCTGCTTATCTTTTCTCAGGCACTTGGGTTGTTTCCAGAACCTGGCCATTGTGAAGAGTGCTGCAATGAAAATAGGAGTGTAAAGGGATTTCTATGCATTGTGTTTTGGGCCCCAGGGATATACTCTTAGGAGTGGTATTGCTGTTTCATATGAAATCTTAATTTCTAGATTTTTGAGGATTATCCATATTGGTTTTTAAAAAGGCTGAACCAGTCTACATTCCCACCAGCATTGAATGATAGTTCCTTTCTCCCCACATCCAAGTCAGCACTGGTTGTTGTTCTTAGTGATATGTGCCAGTCTCTGTGGTGTGAGATGATAGCTCGGTGTTTTGAATTGCATCTCCCTGGTGATTAATGATGTGGAATATTTGTCCATTTGTATTTCTTCTTTGAGGAAATGTCTATTCATTACTTCTACCCATTTTTGGATGGCATTAGATGTTTGTTTTCTTGCTAAACTCTACCAGTGCCTTGCAGATATTAGATATTAACCTTTTATCACGTTTTATTTTTCCATTTGATGGGTAATCCTTATACCCTAACTACCATTTCCTTTGAGGTGCAGAAGTTTAATGTAATTAGTTTAATGTAGTCTTAGTTTAATGAAGGCTTATTTATTTGTCTTTTTTTCCACTTGTTTGGGCATTGGTGTTTTGTCCTTGAAAATGCCTTTAGCTTCAGTGTCATAGTATTCTTCTATCTGTGCTTTCTTTTATGTGTTCTCTTCTATAGTTTCAGGTATGATATCAAGTTTGTAATCCATTTTGATTAACATTTGTGCATGGCATTAAAGGAAGTCCATGTTCACTTTTTTTGCGTGTAGTGACCAATTTTCCCAATACCACTTGTTGAAGAGGCTTTCTTTGTTCTACTTTGCATTTTTTGCCCCTTTATCAAAGATTAATTGCTCATTTACCTCAGCATCAGTCTTGGAAAACTTTCATTGATCTGAGGATCTGTTTTTATTCTAGTACGATGCTGTTTTATGACTACTACTTATAAATATTATCTTTATATTTTTTAGTATGTGTGTATTCTTTCATTAAATATTACTATGGGTTAGGGTTACAAATTCTGTAACAATCATTCTTACATGTGAAGCTCTCAAAGATAAAGTTACACCTTTGAAAATTTCTTATTCTATAAATAACTGATAAAATTTCTACCTGGCAAAAATGAGAAACTTATAAAAAATGTACTAGTAGTACCAGTACTATTATAGAATTTACTTTGAAAACATTTTCTTAATTTTTTCTAAGTCCATTTATCATTTGTAGAAACAACTAGTTGAAATAAAATCCAATAAAATTATCACTGTATGATTTTTCCTCATATTATGTTTTTTGATGTTGTGCATTGTAAAATGAAATAAAAATATTGTTTTAAATTTACTATGAGTCAGTCACTTTTGAATGTATACTTTTGGAGGTATATAATGTGTTTCTTATTTCAGACATGAGAAAGATTAGACTCAAAGTGCTTAAATAGTTCGCCCAAATTTTCATCATGAACAAGTGTCAGTTGTGGGGTTTGAATCCACAATTGTCTGGCTCTAAAGATTAATTCTGGCATGCCATCCAGACAGAGCATGAGAAATATTTCTTCTCTCATCCACACTCTGAAAGAAATTCAATTATTTAGTCCAACATAAGCTACTGTACATTACTTTTCTTCCAGGAATCTCAAATTACAGGTCAGCAATCTGGTGTGATTGTTTCTATCTCATGCTTATTAAACAGAGTCACACAGTTTTCAGGCCAGTCAAAGGGAGAACAATGAAAAGCCTGGGACATTCCCAAAGAACATTAAAGACCTTCTCAGAAACATGTTGAAAGAAAGATTATGCAGTATTCTTGACTTCCCAATAGTAAAGTTACAAT
>PVKC010035569.1:0-13432 GCA_004027635.1 Crocidura indochinensis | reverse complement strand
AGAAATTGCTCCTGGCAGGCACGGGGAACCATATGGGGCACCGGGATTCGAACCGATGACCTTTCGCATGAAAGGCAAACACCTTACCTCCATGCTATCTCCCGGGCCCCAATGTTTTTTTTAAAGTGCAAGGAATTCTACCCAATGACTCATACATGCAAAAGCAAATTATTTACTGCTGAATTATATATGCCCACCCCAATGTTTCAACTTTTCCAGCTCTGTCCACACCTACCTTAGCCCCCAAAATCTATCCTACCCTATGGCTCCCTGATCTTATGCCATGGTTTTCTGTTTATACTATTTTCACCTGTGGTCTCTTGGGACTCACAGGGGGGGTCATAAATAGAGCTTCTGGTTGAGAAAGTACTGTTCATATGTACTAGTAAGTTTCTTCCTTGTCAGCTTTGAGAATACATAGGTCAGTGAATGAGGATGGTCTTTAACACCTCTTCTAAAGCAAAATTAATATACACATATGTTCAGTAGCAATGCCTTCCTAAGCTCCAGCAGTGGGTTCTGATGGAACCCAGTCTAGAATGCAGGTGAACCTTTACCTCCTAATAACATGGTAACTGCTGCAGGGAGAACTTCAGTCAGATTCATCTCAAGTAGCGTAGCATCAAAGTCTATGTTTTTATAACCTCCATGAAATTATTTTGTTTCTCTAAGTCTACATTATAAAAAGCTACTTCTTATTTATTTATTTTTTTTAGGGTGGAATCGCTTTTGTTGCCATCAAAGGAGCTTTCAAGGTTTACTTCAAACAGCAGCAATATTTACGTCAGGCACACCGCAAAATTCTAAATTATCCAGAGCAAGAAGAAGCGTAAAACTGTAACTTCTGGTCTCATTGTTCTGCAGTCCTCTCATCCTTATGATTCTGTTCTATTGTTTTGATTCCATCATTAATGCACAATAGTGGACACTTGTGATAAACTGCTTTCATATTTTTAAGAAATATAATAAAGCACTTAGAACAGAGGAAATTCTCTTAGTAATCACAGAACCTAAGGATGTGATTTGTTTTCACTGTATTTTTTTTTTATGCCAGTCATCTGAACCATTATCTTAGCATGGTAAATTTGGGTTTTCTTCGTATTTTTTCTGGAAATGTAAAGCTCAAACTGTGCAAATATTTAAAAATGCACATACTGTTTTATCCAAATGCCTCTTTTGTACATGTTCATTTTCAGTGTTTTCTTGGCAACTCAATGAAGGTACTATGAGGATCTTTCTCACTGGCATAATTTGATCACACATTAAATAGGAGTATATGTTAATATGAGGAAATATAAATTAGTTATAAATGACCAATAATGTGTGTGAACATTCAAATGATCATCAAAACAGTTTTGTTGTTTTCTTAGCCCGTGTGTTGTCCTTCAGAACATATAGGGTGAAAATTCACAGGGCTTTCAGAGAGCACTTTTTCACTGTTAAATTTTATTTATAAAATCTTGACATCTCGGGGTCCGGGAGATAGCATGGAGGTAAGGCGTTTGCCTTTCATGCCAAAGGTCATTGGTTCGAATCCCAGTGCCCCATATGGTCCCCCATGCCTGCCAGGAGCAATTTCTGAGCATGGAGCCAGGAGTAACCCCTGAGCACTGCCGGGTGTGACCCAAAAAAAAAAAAAAAAAATCTTGGCATCTCAATTCATAATGCAGCTTTGACTCATGCAAAATGTGTGTGTTTGTGTGTATGTATGTATGTATGTATGTGTGTGTGTGTGTGTGTGTGTGAGTGTGTGTGAGGTCGGGGGAGAAAGACATCAGTCTTTCCATCACTGGAGTAAGGTTTTTAAATTCACATTTCTAGAAATTAGAGCTGCCAGTGTATAGTGGTTTGAGCACAGAGAATGATTTGCAAATAATAAAATCAAAGTTATTTTACTCTCCTATTTCATGGATTCAGTTATTCAGGTATTTGTTGTTCACTTTATGCTCAGGCACTGTAGAGAGTGCCATGGAATACTGTGGTGTGAATATGACAGATTTGGTACCTGCTTTTACAGAGTATGGTCTAGTTTCAAGAGGGAGAAACCAGCAATGCCAAGGTGAGGGCTTGAAATTTTGTATTTGTGAAGAAATAACTGAAATCAGTACTTCTTGAGTAAATAAATACTGAGGAAACTTTTATTGGCTTACGTTGGTTTTTATCTAAAAATACTAATGATTTTAGATTCAAGTTGCTGTCATATTGATGAGGCTAGCACCTTCATCACTGTTTAGTCTTAGATTCATTTTTCAAAAACAATTATTTATTTTAAGCCATTTTCAGTATTGACTCTTTCAATATTATTAAGCAATCTGAATGGTCTTGAAATTATTTTTATTAATTAAATATTTGGGAGACACTTTCAGAAAGCCTGTTTTTTTTTTGTTCACAATATCTAATGCATGATCATCATAATTGTTTCCCCTTACTGGAAAGAGACCACTTGTGTTTAGGAGTGTAGATTGAAATGTGTTAAATTGCAATAATGTATGTTAATTTTAGTCATTTAAGACTGGTACCTTTCTATAATGTCTTAATTTGGGATTATAATGGAGTTTATGGGAATGGTTGTTGAGCATTCAAAGTTGTAACTATTTGGGGAGTCAAATCTTGACTGACAGCCTTATTAAGCACACTGCTGTAATTCTGAAATATAAATTCTATGATCATATAGCTGTAATAAAAACATTGGCTTTTCTTTAATTTTCATTTGAAAGAATAATTAAATTTTCCTACATAATCCTATTTCATAAAACAGCCTTTAGGGCAGTCTTGCAGTCTTTACTAGTTAGACAAGTACACAGTTCCCCATTACTATTGTGATACCCAAGATGAGGAAGTAGCTGCTTGGTTTTGACAAACAGAGCCTGGGCCAAAGAAACAGCTCTTTCTTGGGGGGCCAGTAGGAGGGGGTTCTAGTGCTGAGGGATCAGAGTGGCCTCTAGCCCTGTTATTGATTGAACACTTATAAATCCAAGAACCTACCCACTTCAAGAAGGTTGTGCCAGTTTCTGCAAGTATGTGACTTGAAACTACCACAAAGCTACCAGAAGGACATGAGCTGACCAAAACTGCATAGCCCAGGAGCCAGAGTAGTAGCACAGTGGGTAGGGCATTTGTCCTGCATGTGGCTGTTCTAAGTTTGATCCCTGGCATCCCATATGGTTTCCCCCAAGGTCACAAGGAGTGATTTTTGAGTGCAGAACCAAGAATAACACCTGAGCACTGCCAGGTGTGGCAAAAAAAAAAAAAAAACTGGAAGACTTAAGCTATAGTACTGCAGGTAGGGCAGGGCATTTGCCTTGCACACAGCTGACCCAGGTTCCCAGATATCCCATATGGCCCCTTGAGTACTGCAAGGAGTGTAGAGCAAGGAGCACCTGAGCACCACCGTGTGTGGTAAAATAACAGCAATAAATCTGGGTCCAGATCCTATCCTGCTTTTAGTTAAAAAGCAAATTTTCTTTAAATTCCTTGGTCCATCAACTTAAATTTCTCTCAGCTACAGTGTTCTTTATCTTGGAATACAAATAATAATGCTTTTCTCTGAAGACTATATCTAGGATTAACTGAGAGAAAGAAACAGATCCTGGAGGTTTGAAGTAACCCCTCCACAGCAGTGGTCTCAACTCTAGGAGTAGGAATGAAAGACTCAAGAGGCTGTTAAGGGACAAAATAAGGAATGCTGTGTCTGGAGATGGGTAGATGTTTTGTTTATTGTTTCACTGCGTTATTCTAAATGCTCCTTTTAAACCTCTCATAAAATTTAATGACAAGTAATGGGATTCTTTATGGAAGTTTCTCGAATCTCCAAAGTAGTTGAAATTATTGTTGATTACATGATTACCCAAAGACTGTGAAGAGTATAAAATTAAATTTAGTGACCTAGTCACTGGCCTTGCTAACTGCTGTAATTTTTTTAAACGTCTTTGTTTTTAATATAGCAATATAGTAGATTATGTCAGCTTTGGCTGGATTAGGTTAAATAAAGAATTTATATGTTTTCTAGATGTACTGTGTCTACTGATCCACTCCCAGAATATAACTATAACAAGTTGGTTTAATAACTATATTTGGGGCCCAGAGAGATAGTATGGAGGTAGGGCGTTTGCCTTATATTCATAAGGACGGTGGTTCGAATCCCAGAATCCCATATAGTCCCCCATGCCTGCCAGGGGCAATTTCTGAGCGCAGAGCCAGGAGTAACCCCTGAACACTACAAGATATGACCCCAAAACAAAAATAAATAAATAAATAAACTATACTTTGTTTGTTTTTGGCCACCCCCAGCAATGCTCAGGGTTACTCCTGTGTTCAAGGGACCATAAAGGATGCTGGGATTGAACCCATGTCGTCCACATACAAGACAGTCTATTGCTATACCGTTGCTCTGGCCCCACTTATGAGAATCTTTAAAATTATACTTATAAAGATCAGAGGTGTAATACAGAGATTTAGGCACTTGGTTTTCATCTGACTGACCCTGACTCAATCCACAGCACTGCCTATGAGCACAGCCAAGTGTGGTCCCGACACCCTCACCCCAGTCTATAAATTCAAATAATTTTTCAGCTATCTTACTAGCAAATAGTATTACTGAGTATCTGCTCTGTTGACTATTACTTGGAATTCTTTGGTGTGATCAGAGAATACAGTGGTTAAGGAGCTTGCTTTGCATGCTACCTACTCAGGTTTGATTCCTGGGGACACTATGGTCCATTGCACCCCACCAGGAGTGATCCAGACGCCCAAAATAATTCTGTTTTTGACCACTTCAAAGCATTACGAATCAGGGATATAGCTTCAGTGGATGAATTTACATGAGTGAAGAAGGTTCAATTCCTAGCACTGTGAGGAAAGTTCGTTCAATTGCGATTCAATTCCTAGCACTGTCAAAAATAAGCAGAAATGTGGCCGGTGAGGTAGCATGAAGGTAAGGTGTTTGCCTTGCATGCAGAAGGACGGTGGTTCGAATCCTGGCATCCCATATGGTCCCCCGTGCCTGCCAGGAGCAATTTCTGAGCATAGAGCCAGGAGTAACCTGTGAGCGCTGCTGGGTGTGACCCAAAAAAAAACAAAAACAAAAAAGCAGAAATAGTAAGATTAGCTTCCAAGCTTTTATCCCTTCCCTCAGTTCCAGTTCTTTGATGGTGATTAGCATGTAAGGAAATAGAGACCCTCCTGTGTCACCTGTCACTTAGCTGCTTCTTCCGGCCATACAGAACAGTGCTTTTGGCTGCACAGTCTGTTCCTGACAGTGCTCAAGGAGACCCAGTGATGCCTCTGACCTTTATTTTGTTTGTTGTTTTTGGGTCACACCTGGCAGTACTTGGGACCATGGTGTGCTGGTGATCCAACCTGGATCAGCTGTGTGCAAGGCAGATGTCTATCCGATATACTTTCTCCTGTCCCAAATCTCCCAACTTTTTTGCATGCAAAGCATTCAGCCTGTAAGGCTCTCTCTCCGGCCCCCCTTTCTGCTTTCTCATCAGATCTACAATACCTTGCCTGTTTGTACTCTCAAAGATGGAAAAAATGTCAATTGTTTTTAAAAATAATAGAATTTGTGGGTTTTATAGTAGCATTTTCATTATGTAGCTCTAACCTGCATAAAAGTTGCAAGATTTTTATTTGAGGACCACATCACCTGATGCTCAAAAGAATCACATGATCACATTCTAACCATGTCATGGCTGCAGCCACATTCGAGGCAAATACAAATTTTGATTAATTGCTCCCAGTATTACTTGAAACCATGTTTGTCTAGAGAGATAGTAAGTGGCCAGCCCACATTCAGTCACTGGCATTTCATATGATTCGCCAAGAACTGCCATAGAGGATCCTTGAGTACAGAGCCAAAAGTAAGCCCCGCTGGGTGTGGCCCAAAATAATGAAAAATAGCTGTATTGTGCAAAATTAGGGTGCACAGGGCCAAAGCTGTAGTCCAGAGTATAAAGTGCTTGCCTATCATACAACCAACTTGGGTTTGACCCCTGGCATTTTTTTAAAAAATGTTATTTTTTATAAAAACGCAAAAGACGGGGGCCAGAGCAGTAGCGTAGCAGGTAAGATGTTTGCCTTTGCAGCTGACCTAAGTTTGATCCCCGACATCCTATATGGTTCCCCAAGCCTGTCAGGATTAACTTCTGAGCACAGTGCCACCAGTGTGGCAAATAAATAAATAATGAAAAAGATTGCGATAGCACAGTATGTTTGTACATAGTTAAAACTGAATAGTTTAAATTGACACACATTTCTTTGGTTTTGGATCTTGATTAGTTTTTGGCTCTCTTTCAGCAGTTCTGGGTTAGGGATCATTCCCAGCCATGATGTGGCATACACAGTACAGTACCAGGGCTCAAACCCAGGCTTCTGGGGAACTCAGCTCATTGAGCATTCTCTCTGTGCTCTTTGTTGGCAATTGAACAAGCATTTCTCCTGTCTGGAAAAATGTAGGGGAAGACTGCCGAATAACTGGATGAGATGAGTATGTGCCTTGCATGCAGGAAGCCCTGGTTCCATCAGTCACCAAATGTCCACCTGAGCATTACCCAGAACAGAACTGGGATTAACCCTTGAGCAATGTGTTTAAAAACAAAAAACAACCTATAGAGACAATACAGAGGTAATGTACTGACCTTGATGAGACTGAGCCTGGTTTGAACCTTGGCACTGTATATGGTACCTGGAGCACTACAGGGTTCAACCTTGTAAGCACAGAGCCAGGAGTATCCTCGAGCACTGCAGGATGTGACCCAGAAAACACTCCCTCATGAAAAAAGCAAAATAATTGTGCGTTATAGTTGTATATACACTTGAGAAGACAAACTAGACGCAGGGGTCTCAAACTCACAGCCCTCCGTATATCTTGTGGCTCTGCCCTAGTGGAATCTTTTTTTGTTCTGTTTTAGTTGTTTGGGTCACACACCCCCAATGTTCAAGGCTTACTACTGACTTTGCACTCAAGGATCACCCCGACTTTGCCTCCTGCAGCCCCCAGGTAAATTGAGTTTGAGACCCCTGAACTAAAGTGTTGCAAAGTATGAACTTAGAAATTGTAAAAAGACTGCATTATTGGTTTCTTTATTTGATGCAGACCCATGATGGGGTTGGGGAACACAGCACAGTTGACAGTCATTAGACACAAATGTGGGGCATATGTGAGCAAGTGGACCAAGTGTTTCTAGTTTTAGATTAATATACTTTGATTTTTGGTTGCTTTTCTTTGTGTTAGGGGTGCACGACTGATGCTTAGGTATATTTCCCAGTGTTGCTCAGGGAACCATGTCATCATGCCAGCGTGGGACCCAGGCCTCTTGCTTGCAGAGCATACACTCAGCCCTTTGAGCTGTCTCTGGCCCATTGGCAAGATACTTTGAAAGTGTCCTGCTCTTTGTTTCTGTGTCCACCAGACCAGCAGAATTGTATGCTGCTGCATCTTAGGTGTTCTCTCCTGGCCTTCATGTCTCCCATGGGAAATCTCAAAGGATCTCTCTTCCTGCATCTTAATGACTAGGAGAGAATGTTCCTGATGAGTTTGTCACAGTACCCTACTCTATCCATAGGACAGTGGTAATTCTACAGTAGCTTAATAAAAATGTATTCTGAAACCTCATAGCAGCTAGTTGGTGTTCAAGGACAAGAATGGAAGAGAGCATGTTGGAGCTTCAAGCCAAAGAACAGCTCCAGCTGGCCTTGCTTAGATGACTCATCTAGGAACCATATGTAATGTCTTATGCTGACTTCTCACTTTTATTTCCAAGGTTACCAGATAAGAACGTGCGGGCTAAGTGCTTTAAATGTACTGTCTCTCTCTTATACTTACCTGGCAGGGGAGATACCATGATCACGAAGGTGGTTTCCCCAGGGCGAGGCTCACCCATTGCACTCCGGGTGTGCTGACCCCTGCGATTTCCCCAAATGTGGGAAACTCGACTGCATAATTTGTGGTAGTGGGGGACTGCGTTCGCGCTCTCCCCTGAGGAAAAAAAAAAAAAGAAAGAAAAAAAAATGTACTGTCTCCTCTTATCTGTCTTACCTGTTCATGTCTCAACAATACTATTCATCACATAGCTCTGGATTAAGATTTGAGGCCAATGGCCAAAACGATAGTACATATGACCAACCTGGGTTTGATCCCAATAACCACAGAGGGTCCCCTAAGTAACACCAGGAGTAAGCCCTGAACACTGCCGGGTGTCACCCTAAGAAGAAAAAAAAAAAAAGGACCAGAGAGATAGCACAACAGTAGGCTATTTGCCTTGCACTCAGCAGATACAGGATGGTGGTTCAAATCCCAGCATCCCGGGGCCTGGGAGATAGCATGGAGGTAAGGTGTTTGCCTTTCATGCAAACGGTCATCGGTTTGAATCCCGGTGCCCCATATGGTCCCCTGTGCCTGCCTGGAGCCAGGAGTAACCCCTGAGCACTACCGGGTGTGACCCAAAAACAAAAACAAAAAAAAAAAAAATCCCAGCATCCCATATGGTCCCCCAAGCCTGCCAGGAGCGATTTCTGAGTGCAGAGCCAGGAGTAAACCCTGAGCACCGCCAGGTGTGACCAAAAAAATAAAATAAAAAACAACAAAATTGAGGCCAGACCAGCAAGCTAATTTCAGTCGTAGCAGTGGAAGATTAAGTTCAGGACAAGAGAGATGGCTCAAAGGGTTGAGTATGTACTCTGAATACAAGGGACCCTATCTCCCCCACAACACCACATAGTCACTGAGCACAAAGCCTGGTATAAGCCCTTCAAACCATTGTGTGCTCTAAATTCCCCCACCCACCTCCCAAAAAATACTTTTTTTTTTGGTTTTTGGGACACACCCAGTGACGCTCAGGGGTTACTCCTGGCTATTCGCTCAGAATAGTCACTCCTGGCAGGCACGGGGGACCATATGGGGAGCCAGGGGATCAAACCGCGGTCCATCCTAGATTAGTGCAGGCAAGGCAGGCACCTTACCTCCAGTGCCACCGCCCGGCCCCCCCATTTTTAATCAAAGTAATGCATGGTTATATTAGTAAAAGTCGAATCTCTCAATTCCCTAAAGATAAACATCCCTGGGGCCAGAGACAATACAACTGCAAAGGTGTTGAAGGGCATCTTGGTTGTTTCCAGACTCTGGCTATTGTAAATACAGCACTGCAATGAATATAGATCTGAGGAAGGCATCTTGTATTGTGTTTTTGTGTTCGTAGGGTGTATCCCTAGGAGTGGTATAGTTGGATCATCTGGGAGCTCAATTAACTCATTAACAATTTAACAACATTAATAAGTGAGAGAAGTAGAATGTTCCAAATACAGGCAGGGGGTGGGGAAGAAGGGATTTGGGGGACATGGTTGCACTGGGGGGGGGGCATGTTCTATTTATGACTAAAACCTAACTACAATCATGTATGTAATTATGGTGCATAAAGAAAATACAAAAAAATAATTAGAATACAAAAAAAATTAAAAAGCAATAAAGGTGTTTGCCTTCAATCCCCAACACAACATAGTGTCTTGTCCCCAACTCGCACCAGATGTGAACCCTAAACACAAAGCCAGGAGTAAATTCTAAGTGCTGCTATAGCCCAGAATAACCAATAAATAAACAGAGCAGCTTCTTATTTGAGCACGTGTTTGCAGTTGATTCTTTTGTTTGCTTGGTTGGTTGGTTTTAGTTGGAGGGCTACACCTGGTAGCACTCAGGTGTTTGTTACTCCTGGCTCTGTGCTCAGAAATCACTCGTGTCAGGCTCAGGTGACCTGAGGAATGCAGGGATCGAATCTGAGTCAGCGGTGTACAAGGCAAATGCCCTACCCACTGTGCAATCGCTCCAGGCTCCGGTTGGATTTTTAAAATGCTCTGGCCCCAATTTTTTTTTAATTATCATAATCTCTAGCATCATCAAGAGTGATTCCTGAGGGGCCAGATAGATGGGCATGGAGGTGGGCATTTGCCTTGCATGCAGGACAGTGGTTCGAATCCTGATATCCCATATGGTCCCCCGAGCCTGCCAGGAGTGATTTCTGAGCATAGATGAAGAAATTGTAAACAATCCGCATTTTAAGTAAAACCCAGAGGAAAAACACCAGCTTTTCTGATTAAGAAAATCAGACTCGGGGCCAGAGAAATAGCACAGCAGTGTTTGCCTTGCAAGCAGCCGACCTAGGACCTAAGGTGGTGGTTCGAATCCCCGAGTCCCATATGGTCCCCCGAGCCTGCCAGGAGCGAGAATTTCTAAGTGTGAAGCCAGGAGTAACCCCTGAGTGCCTCCGGGTGTGGCCCAAAAGCAAAAAAAAAAAAAAAAAAAAAGGGGGGGGAAAAATCAGACTCTTCTCCGAACGTCTTGTAATTCCTTTCCTTGCTTATCTTTTTCAAATAAGAAAAAAATTTTAATTCTAGCCTGATGTGAAGACTGGAAGTCAGATTGGATATCCTCCCTGTAGGGATTGTGTGTGTGTGTGGGGGGGGGATTAGAGGGGAGTCACATTCATCGGTGCTCAGGAACCATATGCAGTGCAGGAATCTACGAAGGTCCTGTTACATGGAAGAACCTTAACCTCCATCCTATATGGCTGGCCTGTGTCTTTCTATCCCAAGGAGCAGGCTCAGAGAGGGGATCTAACTGCATCCCTGTAACCAAGGCTGGCTAGCCACAATGAAACAGGGTTAGCCCATAACTGGGAGGAGGAGTCTTTGGGAACCTGGACTTGGAAACACTTTTCAACATTTGATTCAGACTTCCCATTCCAGAAGCAAGTGCTGGAGCAGGAGCAGATTCATAGAAGCTGCAGTTTCCCAGGTGCTGAGAATCTGCAGGCATATAAATCAGCCTTTTCCACAGGCTCTCCAGGACTGCACCAGGCTCTGGCTGGCAAGACTGGAAGGCCCTAAAGTGCAATGTCTTGAACTTTCAAAACTGATGATGATTTACAAATAAAACAAAACCACCTGCCGCTTCTCTTACACTGGACCGAAATGGGGTGCTGAGCCAGATGCTACTTCCGCTTTCTTCACTGGTGACTTGTTCACAGACACCAGCTGTCAATATATTGGTTGTGCAAGGCCTTGGGTTCGTATGCAAGGGGACAAAACAAGCATCTTATTGGCCAGCACAAACTCTCTGGAAAAGAATGAGATGTGATCCCCGAAACCACTGAGTAGGGCGGCTTCACATTGCCTCCCTGACATGCCCTATCAGGACTCTGCTCCTCCCTGGCCCTTCTAGTCTGAGTGCAGCATTCCCGGGCTCCTCATTCTGCTCTCCTTGGTCTCAAATCATCCTCATGATCCGGAATAATGTGGCTTCAAATCCAGGCCAAGAGGGAGTCTTACTAGATGGATTTGTTTAGTAATTCAATACTAATGTACTAGTCATAGTTATTACAGTGAGATATATAATGAACGCACTTCATTAACTACAAGCGTTAACTAGACCCATCTAGAAGCGTTATCTCTAGAACTAATAATATAACTTGTTTTTGTTTGGAGGGAGCACAACTGGCACTTTATTTCTGCCTCTGCTCTCAGGGATCACTACTGGCAAGGCTCAGGGATGCTGGAGATCAAACCTGTCTTTGTCTCATGCAAGGCAAGTACCCTGATATAACTACTCTTTTTTTTTCTTTTTGATATATAGAAAGTTATATTTTTAATTTATCTTCTTATTTCTTTCTTGTGATAGTTTGACTTGAACTCGTATTAATATTAGTAAAGTTACTAAGTACAAAGCCTGAATCCCAGATATCCCGAGTGAGAATCTTGCAAACAACCAACTTGAGTCAGCTCAGGGGAATCTAATAGTCTCCCTCTGGATTTCCCAGTCAGCTTAGAAATCATTCCCTAAGCACATTATTGCCCTGAAGTCGATGCCATTTTTACCCTTGTTGGCATCCACTAAATTTGAAAAGTATGCCTTGATTTTTCTGAACTCGAAAGAGCTCAAATGACTGCAGCAAATGCTCTGTACACAAGAGGCCCTAGTTTCATGGTGTTCCCCCAGCACCATGAGTGACTCCTAAATACTGAACTGGGAGTAACCTTGAGCATTTCTGGTTGTGCCCTCCCCCCACTAACCACCCACTTCCATGAATCAAAATGGTTTACTTAGGAGAGTAATCTTTGCCACTCATGTTTGGGCAAGGCTAACCCAGCCCCAAGCCATTCAATCTATCTTGGTCTCCTGATCTTAGTTGCTGTTAACCACAATTGACCTCCCATTCTTAAGACTCTGGTGACTTGTTTTTTTTTGTTTTTGTTTTTGGTTTTGGTTTTTGGGCCACACCCAGGGACGCTCAGGGGTTACTCCTGGCTATGCACTCAGAAGTCACTCCTGACTTGGGGGACCATATGGGAAACCGGGGGATTGGACCGTGGTCCGTCCTAGGCTAGCGCAGGCAAGGCAGGCACCTTACCTCTAGCACCATCACCCGGCCCCAGACTCTGGTGACTTGTATGCTCCTTTATTAAATATTTTCTCCGAAGAAATTGGAACGGGGGCAGAGAATATACAGTGGGTACAGAGAGACAGTTCACAAGTGTGTCTTGCATACACATAGCCCTAGTTCAATCCCTAGTTCAACTCTGAATAAGGTTCCATAAGTACCAACTCCTGATCAACACTAGAATCACCCCTGAGCACCACCAGGTGTGGCCCTAACAACTCCCTCTGCGCCCCAATCCCCCCAAAACAGAATTCTGAACCAAGCCAGTGAAGATACAGTGTAGAGACTTGAAACCAGAGAGAAAATAAGGAAAAGGAGAGATGTTTCAGGGGGAATAAAATTGATTTGGAAAGTCTTCAAGTTACTTTAAAAAAAAAAACAGAGATAGCATGGAGGTAAGGTGTTTGCCTTGCATGCAGAAGGACGGTGGTTCCAATCCAGGCACCCATATGGTCCCCCAAGCCTGCCAGGAGCGATTTCTGAACGTAGAGCCAGGAGTAATCCCTGAGCACTGCTGGGTGTGACCCAAAAGCAAAACCAAAAAAAAAAAAAAAAAAAACCAGCTTTGAGGGGTCTGGAGCCATGACACAGTGAGTAGGGTACTTGCCTTACAGATTCCATCCCTGCCATCCCATATGGTCCCCCAAGCATCACCAGAAGTGATTCTTGAGTGCAGAGCCAGGTGCAATCCCTTAGCATCAACAGATGTTCCTAAGCACAAACAAAAAATACAGCTTTGACCATGACCCAAAGATTATTTCACTGAAGGAGAATGAAAAAAACATGGGTGGGCGCAAAAGCTAGACAGGACCGCTGTCAATACATCCCCAGCAGAGGTGTCCCAAGCTCATTGTCACCAAAGTGCTCCCAGATGTTTTTACTTTTAATCTTGAAACCACTGATCTCTGTGCATATTCCAGAATTGGTTTTGCAGTTTGCACTTCATTTTTACCGAGTTTATTCTTTCTGGGGAGCTAATGGTATGAGTTCCATCATAAGTACAC
>PVKC010035568.1:0-13433 GCA_004027635.1 Crocidura indochinensis | reverse complement strand
TCGGTTCGAATCCCAGTGCCCCATATGGTCCCCCATGCCTGCCAGGAGTAATTTCTGAGCATGGAGCCAGAAGTAACCCCTGAGCACTGCCGGGTGTGACCCAAAAACCACACACACACACAAAAAAGAAATAAAAGCAAAGGGCCTGAAGTGATAGTATAGAGCAAGGTTGGCAAACAAGTTCGACACCAAGAGCCAACATTTTTTTTTTTTTTTTTTTGGCCACACCTGGCGGTACTCAGGGGTTACTCCTGGCTATCTGCTCAGAAATAGCTCCTGGCAGGCACAGGGGACCATATGGGACGCCGGGATTTGAACCAACCACCTTAGGTCCTGCATCGGCTGCTTGCAAGGCAAACGCCACTGTGCTATCTCTCCGAAGAGCCAAAATTTTAAACTGGGAGTCAGAGAGCCACACCATGCAGTGACCTGCCAGAACAGACAAATACTCACACAAAAGCATCTAATTTTAACAATAATCTATTAAACACATATTGCATTTTGCCATTTTGAGTGAGGGTCAAAATCCTGCAGCGATGGTGAGGATGTGCTGCGTTCTCCACACTAAGAACTAACGGTAAGATGTGACCCAACATGTGCCACATGGGTGCCCCCACTCGCTGGCCCGTGCATTGTTTCCAAGGGATGGGAGATAGGATGACGCAGGGGGGGGGGTACGCACTTGGAAATCTCTCCTCAGAGGTCCCTCCTCAGAAGCAGCAGAACAAAATCCAAACTTGGCAAGGAGCCACAGTATACAAAATAACGATTAGTGGCAAAGAGCTGCATTCATTTTGGCCGGGAGCCAAATGCTGCTCCCGCATGTTCACCACCCCTGGTATATTGAGGTTAGATTCTTGCTTTGTAAACAGCCAACCTGTTTGGTCCCCAGTTCCACTTACATTTTCCTGCGCAACACCAAAAGTGATCTCTGAACACAGTTAGGAATAAGTTGTCCAAAAAAAAAAAATTAAGGAAAAAGAAAAGGCAAATAGGGGTCAGAGCAATAGTGCAGTGGTAGGACATTTGCCTTGCACGCGGCTGTCATCCCGGGCCTCCCATATGGTCCATCAAAGGAAGGAAAAATTTCTTTTTTGGGTTTTTTTTTTGTTGTTGTTGTTGTTTTGGTTTTTGGGTCACATCCAGCAGTGCTCAGGGATTACTCCTGACTCTACACTCAGAAATCGTTCCTGGGAGGCTTGGGGGACTATATGGGATGCCGGGATTCAAACCATCATCCTTCTGTATGTAAGGCAAACGTTTTACCTCCATACTATCTCTCCGGCCCCTGAAGGAGCTATTTCTAAGAGTATAGCCAGGAGTAACTCCTGAGCATCACCAAGAGTGGCCCGAAAAAACAGAAAAAAGGCAAATATACTGTTACTATATTTGTATTCAGAAACACCTTTTTACAAATGATTTTTTTTTTTTTGGTTTTGGACCACACCCGGCTGTGCTCAGGGGTTACTCCTGGCTGTCTGCTCAGAAATAGCTTCTGGCAGGCTCGGGGGACCATATGGGGCACCGGGATTCGAACCAACGACCTTTGGTCCTGGAACGGCTACTTGCAAGGCAAACACCGCTGTGCTATCTCTCCGGGCCTCTTTACAAATGATTTAAATAGGACCAGAAAGAGCTCAACAATCTGATGCAAGCTTTGCATGCTGAAGGTCTGAGTTAAATCCCCAGCACCACATCATTCTTTCTAAGCACAGGAGTAGCCCACAAATAAAGGTTAAATGTGCTTGATTGTTTGCATATACATAAAGAATATAAGAAATGTCTACCTACTTTTTATCTTGTCTTCTCTTTGTGAGCTGTTCAATAATGAATTTTGGGGGAAGAGTCTCTCAGTTTAATGCTTATGATTGAACCATGTCATAGGGATTGTTGGACTTGTTCTTATGACCTCCATATGCGTTGATAATGCCTCGTGGCATTGTTCCTTGTTTGCATAGGCACATTAAAATGGGAAAATACTATCCATACAAATAAGTTCTTATCTAATAGAGGTTGGAACACAGGAATCTCATAGTGCAATGGGACCTTACACCCTGAACATCGATATAATGACCTGGCACAGGCCTCAGAAGAATGGGCATCCTCCATCCACCCCTGAACCAGGCAAGCTATCTATGAAACATCCAAGGTTTTTTTATAACATCTGGAAGCAATCCTCTACCACGGCTCTGACATCGACCTGCTCAAAAGAGACTTTCCTTAACACTGAGAAGGCTTGACAACAACAACGACCTGCTCTAAGGACAGGGTTCTCTTCATTGCCCTTTAAGTTGAGGTGAAATGAAAAGATGCTCTGTACCATTCTGAATGCAATATAGAATATGCAGATTCCAGGATCTTTAATACAGAAACATAATACCAGCAACAGAGACTGAAAAATAAAAGGGTATCGGCAACAGACAATGACCTGGATTGGACAAACTAGTTTGCCTGGAGCCTAGAGTTGGTCTTATGCCAGGAAACTTCATGGGTAGGGTCTCGTATTTAGGCCAAGGCTTTCCCTTTCCATGTCCCTCATATTTTGGTGGGCCTATGCAAACAATAATTGACACTCTAACACCGTTTTTACTGTGCTCTTTTGACTCTAATCCTTAAGAAAAACAACCCACTTACATTTTTTTTTTTGGTTTTTGGGCCACACCCAGTGACGTTCAGGGGTTACTCCTGACTCCATGCTCAGAAGTCGCTCCTGGCAGGCACGGGGGACCATATGGGGCACCGGGATTCGAACCGATGACCTCTTGCATGAAAGGCAAACTCCTTACCTCCATGCTATCTCCCAAGTCCCTCGAACCGATGACCTTTAGCATGAAAGGCAAACGCCTTACCTCCATGCTATCTCCCGGGCCCATCCACTTAAACTTTTGAGGTTAACTTAAACTAATAGGCATGTGCATAGAAATGTAAAAAAGTACTTTTCCTTCAATGTTTAAGGAGTTACATAAGTCTTATTTCTTCAGATTGTTTTGTGTGATGCTAAGAAATATTATGTACTACTATCTGAGGATTTGAGGGACAAAGTAATTGTACATGGTTTCTGTTTTATTTTTCTTAATATTCTTTGGCTGAAAGTTCAAAGTTAAGACACCAGCAATGGGACTACTGAGAATTCTGTTTATGGGTGATTGTCCTTCCACTGTAACTTTACCTTGTCCTCGTTCTTTGCATCTTTGTTCTCATAATTAAAAATAAAAATAAAAATAAAAAAAATATATAAGAAATGATGGATCGGGGTCGGAGAGATAGCATGAAGGTAAGGCGTTTGCCTTTCATGCAGAAGGATGGTGGTTCGAATCCCGCCATTCCATATGGTCTCCTGTGCCTGCCAGGGGCGATTTCTGAGCATAGAGCCAAGGAATAACCTTTGAGCGCTACCAAGTGTGACCCAAAAAGCAGCAAAAAAATAAAAAAGAAATGATGGGTCAGGAAATAGTTCAGGGTCAAGGCTTTTGCTATGCACATCTTTGACCTGGGTTTGATTCTTAGTACCACTTGGTCCTCTGAGTTCTACCATGTATGGTCCCTAAACACAGTCAGGAGTAAGCCCTGAGCATTTGCTGGGTATGACCCCCCAAACTAAAAAAAAGGTATGGT
Source organism: Crocidura indochinensis (assembly GCA_004027635.1). Classification (NCBI taxonomy): domain Eukaryota; kingdom Metazoa; phylum Chordata; class Mammalia; order Eulipotyphla; family Soricidae; genus Crocidura; species Crocidura indochinensis. Next base: position 9,818 of record PVKC010035568.1, on the reverse strand, counting down.
TCTTTCCTGGTTGTTTTTAGTTTGGGATCACTTCTGGTTCCACACTCAGCGATTACTCCTGGCAGATTCAGAAGACCATATGGGATGCTGGGAAACAAACCCAGTTTAGCTACATGTAAGGCAAGCAAGCACCCTAACTGCTGAACTATTGCTCCAGCTTCCAGACAAAAAACATTTAAAGGATAACTTTTTAGTTTGTTGTTGTTGTTGTTGTTTTGGGGCCACACCCAGTGACGTTGGAGGTTACTCCTGGCTGTGCTCTTAGGAAACTGCTGTTCTAAGCTAGTGTGGGCAAGGCAGACGCCTTACTGCTTGCGCCACTGCTCCAGCCCCAGATAGCTTTTTTTTTTATTGCTCTCACTGTGATTTCTTTCTCTTCTGTCTTATTGACATGTTCCCTCCATTAGTAGGTTTGAACATGTGGGCTGACAGCATTTTAGAATAGAAGGTCTCTGGAACACTATAGAGCATTGTGGGTATTAAAGTTCCATTATTCTGTGGACACTAATGGGATTGGAACATTGTATACTTGAAACTCAATCATAAATAACTTTTATTATTGGTGACTCAATACAAAGTCAAGGCATTAAAAATAAAAATAAAGTTCCAATGTTAGAAAGAGTACTACTGATTACCTTATTTTTCATGCCATAAGATGCACTTTTTTCCCCCCAAAATTGCATCTTACGAAGTGAATCTGCCTGGAGTTGAAGCCTGAATGCAGAGGAGGAGAGCATCTCGAAACTGTGTGTCTTATGGTTAGAAGTGTCTTATAGAGCGAAAAATACGGTGTATACTTATTTTTAAACAAAATCCCGACTTGAAGGGTGTTATAAAATATTTTCACATATACTAGTCCTGAGATTTTACTCCTACCTCTGCCATTCATTATTGTTCAACAAATCGCTTCTTGGGTAAAATAAAAATGATAGAATAATAGTTAATATACATATTGCACAGCTATTCACTCTTTAGAACTATTCTATCAGTAATGTTTTAATACCTATTTCATAGAGAAGGAGACAGAAAAATAAATTAAACTCTTGATTTGGGATTGAAGGGATAAACTAAACTGAACTTTTTTTTTTTTTTTTTTTTTGTGGTTTTTGGGTCACACCTGGCACTTGGTGTAACAGGGGTTACTCCTGGCTCCATGCTCAGAAATTGCTCCTGGCTGGCTCGGGGGACCTGGCGCCGGGATTTGAACCGATGACCTTTTGCATGACAGGCAAATGCCTTACCTCCATGCTATCTCCTGGGCCCCTGAACTGAACTTATTTAAGGCAAATCACTATATTTATGCTTTATAAAGGACAGAGGATGTCAATTGTGTGAGGCTTTTTGATGAACTTGCTCCTGATCAAGATACTGGGTTCCAGACCCATCTTGGACATTTTTCTATCTTGACAATTTACAGTGTGTGGCTATAGTTGTATATTTGTAGAATCATTCTGGTCATACTGAACTCTTTAGATTTATCTCAAGCAAAAATGTAAGATGATTTATTAAAGTTGCTAGTGTGGTGCCAGGCTCAGGGCAGACCTGTACTGGGGATGAAGACCCCTAGTACAGCTGTATGCTTTTTCTATAACCGATATGAAGATATAATGCACTCTCTACTTTTTTTTTTCCTTCATAGGACTATGCTTAAGAGTAAAACTTCAGCGTTGTTTACCATTTAAACATAAGGTAAGGAAATTGGTTTTTGGTGTTTAATAACAGTTCTATTGAGTTTTCATGTATATATCATACTGTATAATTTATGCTGTGTCATTTCAGAAATAGTAGAGTCACAGATCTGTAACCATCACTATTATCAATGTAGCATCATTTTAGTCTTGGTGGAGTTTGGGGAACCAATTGTGGTGCCAGCAATTAAACCAAGGTCAACTCTGCAAGGCAGATGCCTTCTCTACTCTTCATCCCACAATTTAGAAATATTTCATCACTCTGGAACGAGAAAGATAACTCAAAGGCGATACTCAGAGGAATATTGCTCAGTCCCTGGCACAGCACATGGTTCCCTAAACACCTTCAAGAGCACCAAACTGGAAATAGCCCCTGCTTACTGCCAAGGATATCCAAAATAACAAAAAATTAAAAGGAACCACAATTAGTAGTTGTCCTCCCCATTTCTCCCAAACCCTTCCAATCTTTAGGCAAAACCAATCTATTTTATTTACATATATTCTCCTGTTCTGGATATTTCACATAAATTAAATAAATAAATGTGTCCTATTAATACTTCATTCACTTGGGATAATATTGTCAGGTCTCATCCGTGTGGTAGCCTGTGTCAGTATTTCATTTCTTTTGCTGCCATATATTTGTTTCCTTATGTGGACAGGTCACATTTCATTTTTGATTCAGTTGATGGATGTTTGGATTGTTTCCACGCCCTGTTTATTATGAATAATGCTACTGTGAACTTTCACATAAAAGAGCCTAAATTATATGGCTGATGTTCTCATTTTTCTTTCTCCCCAGAGTGGAATTGATAGATCATATAGTAATTTTGTGTTTATTTCTAGAGCTTCCTGACTTTTTCATTGCCTTCATATTTTTACATTTATCTTCATGCAGCGTAGGAAAGTTCTGATTTTTCCAGATCCTTGTATGTACATATTAGTTATTTATCGTTTTCACTATTTCCAGTCTAGTAGGTTTTTAGAAATACTTCATTGTGGTTTTGTTTACATTTCTTTAATGACTGTTAGTGTTGATTACTTTCTTTATACATAGATTTAAAACCACATAAAAGCCACTTAGAAAAGTCCTCAAGAGGGGCTGAAGTGGTGGCACAACTGGTAGGGCATTTGCCTTACACGTGTTAACCTAGGATGAACCATGGTTCAATCCCCAGTGTCCTGTATGGCCCCAAAGCCAGGATCAATTTCTGAGCACATAGCCAAGAGTAACCCCTGAGTGTCACCAGGTGTGGCCCAAAAACCAATAAAATAAAATAAAATTAGTCCTCAAGAGAGCCAAGCAATAAATAGTCCAATGTGCTGGCTTAGTGGCAAGGGGGTTTGATCTCTGCCACTTCATGGTCCCTCTTAGCAACACCAGGAATGAGCCCTGAGCACAGAAGTGGGAATAGCTTCTGAACATTGCTGGGTGTGGTCCTAAAAAGAAACATAAATAATAATGAGACAAATAAACAGGCCATAAGAAAATGCTCAACTTTAGAATCTTCAGGGCTTACAAGGCATCAAACTATTTCATATTTCTGCACTATACATTGTATGGAATTAGTGGGGTAAATGCTACATCAACACAGAATAAGTGGACAGTGATTTTATACTGTTTTTTTGTTGTTCTAAGTTAGCATTAGGAAAATTATATGGTATTGTTTTTTTTTTTTTAATTTTTATTGGTCATTCTTTTGGGGGAACCTTCTGAAGCTATTCTATGGTAACCATTCCTAGCTATATTCAGCCATCTGCTTCAGCAATGCAGTTCTCAGGCATGAAGGAACTGCTTGGATCCTGAAGTGTTTGGGACCACGAGAGTCACTCAGCAGTGTTTGAGGGTTTCCAGAACCACATACCTTAATGCTGGGTGCGAAGAATCCTACCCAGGTCAGATGCATGTAAGGCATGTACCCTGATCCTGGACTAGTTCCCTAGCCCTGGCATTTGTCTTTTAAAAAACAATCAATGGGGAGCCAGAGCAATAGAGCAGTGACAGAACATTTGCCTTGCATGTGGCTGAATTGGGTTCAATCCCAGCATCCCATATGGTCCCCTGAGCCTGTCAGGAGTCTTTTTTTTTTGGTTTTTGGGTTACACCCGGCAGCGCTCAGGAGTTACTCCTGGCTATTTGCTCAGAAATAGCTCCTGGCAGGCATGGGGGACCATATGGGACACTGGGATTCGAACCAAGCACCTTAGATCCTGGATTGGCTGCTTGCAAGGCAAACACTCTGTGCTATCTCTCCGGGCCCTGCCAGGAGTCATTCTTGAGTGCAGAACCTACTGTAGTAACCTCTGAGCACTGCTTTGGGTGGCCAAAAGAACCAACCAAACCCAACAAAAAATAGGTTAGTTATGATACCTAGATCTATTTCATGTAGAAAAATATTTGTTTAGAATATTTGTATAGAATATTCGTTTAATTCTTTTTGTTTGTTTTTGTTTTTTGGGCCACACCCAGTGACGCTCAGGGGTTACTCCGGCTATGCGCTCAGAAGTCGCTCCTGAATTGGGAGACCATATGGGAAACCCGGGAATCGAACCACGGTCCGTCCTAGGCTAGCGCAGGCAAGGCAGGCACCTTACCTCCAGCGCCACCACCCGGCCCTCGTTTAATTCTTAAAAACATTTGTTTGAGTAGATAAAATTGGTTTATATCCTTCAGTGTTCTCTGAAGAGTAAATCCATCTTTATCATAATACATGCTTTATTTACCTCAGCATACACAGCAGTTTGGGGGATTCCCCATAAGTTTTGTTACTTACTCAAATTAGCCAATTTGAAGGAGTTCAGCAGAGTTAACTTAACCAATAGTTGAAAACATAAGGTAGTAATAGATGAAAAAAAGATTCCAAAAATAGTAGAGGTAGTCAAATTTCTGGGGAAAAAAAGTCTTAAGCCTTGGTAAATGTATATGCACATTTGTTTTGTTCTGTATTACATATTATAGTATATGAAAGTTATGGAAGAAACTACACTAAGTTTTATGACTTTGTGAAAACATAGGCCAGGGAGAAAGCTTAGGTATTTTAGATACTGACTTGAGGGTGAGGGAGCAGTGTGTCCTTGCATTCAAGAGCTTCTGTTTTCTATCCCCCAGAACACTGATGGGTGTGGTCTGGAAAATACTAATTTGAGAGAAAGAGGTAGAGTCCAGGAACTTGATACCCATGTATAAAATACGTATGAGAGCACATTTGTATAAAATTTTGTTTGTATATGTCTATGGAATTATCCCAGAAGAGCTTTCCTAGGTCTCCAAATGAAAATTTCTATTAATTTCAGTCCTGACTATTAAGGGAATATCCCTAAGACTTTGACATTGGACATAGGACTTAAGCTTTTACCTGAACATCACACCTCACTCATCATCTTAAATGCTCTAAATGTTTTGCTCTTTCTTCCTAGTTGGAAATCTTCATTTCTGAAGGAACTCACTCAACAGAGGAAGATAGTAAGTGAATCATGGGTCATTATTAAAGACAATGTAAGATGGTACTTAATCTTAGATATCAGTCATTCTACCAGCCAAATATCTATGGCTTTATTTGTGCCCCCCCCACCCCAAATGATTTATTAATCCTTTCTCAAACTTAAATAATTCAAGAAAATAGTTTGGTTAGTGGGAACCTGTGTGAATTAGAGCTGGACTCTGGATAATGGCTGAAGTGGTTGTGCATCAGTAAGGAATATCCAGCTCTAGGAACCCTGATTTACAAGCTTTTCAAAACAACTTTCATGGCAGGAATATGGTCTGTGTGCTTAAAATTGAGGCTCACAAACCTCTCGGTATTCTTGAGGTAACTTTTCTGAGTTGTATTATATGCATTCGAAGAGGATTAGGGAACCATTTTTATAAATAAAGGAGCTGAGGTTACAAATCACTGTAGAGGGGTCCGGGAGATAGCATGGAGGTAAGGCGTTTGCCTTTCATGCAAAAGGTCATCGGTTCGAATCCGGTGCCCCTTATGGTCCCCCATGCCTACCAGGAGCAATTTCTGAGCATGGAGCCAGGAGTAACCCCTGAGCACTGCCGGGTTTGACCCAAACAAACAAACAAACAAACAAAAACCAAATCATTGTAGAAATGTGTAGATGATTTGTGTATTGGAGCTTCCCAGTACTGTCAGCCTGCGTTCTGATTATGAACATCATTTTGAACTTTTCCATACAGAAAGCTTTTATCAAAATATTCATACTAGATAATGGTCTAATATCTTTATTATGTGATGATCAATTCATAGTGCTTAAAACTCATGAGGATGGGGTTGAAGGGACAAGGTAAATTAGAAGTGATATAAGTACAGTGGTGGAATGTCTTTGATGTAATGACAATGCAGTGATTTTACAACTAAACAGAAACATGAATAATAATAACCTTTATACTTTAACTACAGTAAAAATAAGCTTGCTCAAGAAAGGATATAGTTGGGGTTGGAGAGATTGTACAATAGGTAGGACTCTTGCCTTGAATGCAGCTGACACGATTTCAATCTCCAGCATCCCATATGGTCTCTTCAGCACCACCACAAGTGATTGATTTATAAGTGGTGGGTAGACAGATCCCTTACATAGAGTTTGAGGTTGAAAGTGGAGATGTGGGCCCGGGAGATAGCATGGAGGTAAGGCGTTTGCCTTTCATGCAAAAGGTCATCGGTTCGAATCCCGGTGCCCCATATGGTCCCCCGTGCCTGCCAGGAGCAATTTCTGAGCATGGAGCCAGGAGTAACCCCTGAGCACTGCCGGGTGTGACCCAAAAACCAAAAAAAAAAAAAAAAAAGATTAATGGAAAGAGACATGAACAGAATTTCTTGGGGAAAGGTTCTATCTCATTAATAAGGAATTGGTTTTTTTGGTTTGGTTTGGTTTGGTTTGGTTTTTGGGTCATACCCGGCAACACTCAGGGGTTACTCCTGGCTCTACACTCAGAAATCTCTCCTGGCAGGCTCGGGGGACCATCCCAAGTAAATCTTTGGAGGCTCATGAGCATCTCTGGGTGTGGTCCAAGTCATTCCAAATAGTTTCACATACTTGCATTTATCTATTGCTGGTTTGACTAAGGATTGCTGGTATAAGCACTGCTTGAGAAGAAAGGGCTTGCCCTGACTGTCTCCCCTGCCAATAGAGTCAGGGTGGGGAATATTAATTTTTTTGTTTGTTTTGTTTTGTTTTGTTTTTTTGGTTTTTTGGTTTTGGGGTCACACCCGGCAATGCTCAGGGGTTACTCCTGGCTCCATGCTCAGAAATTGCTCCTGGCAGGCATGGAGGACCATATGGGGCACCGGGATTCAAACCGATGACCTTTTGCATGAAAGGCAAACGCCTTACCTCCATGCTATCTCCCGGGCCCCTGTTTGTTTTGTTTTGTTTTGTTTTTGTGTGTGGTTTTTTTTTGGGGGGGGTTCACACCCGGCAATACTCATGGGTTATTCCTGGCTCTATGCTCAGAAATCGCCCCAGGCAGGTTCGGGGGACCACATGGGATGTCGGGATTTGAACCAGCAACCTTCAGCATGCAAGCCAAATGCTTTACCTCCTTGCTATCTCTCTGGCCCCAATGTTCAGTTTTGTGAGAAATCTCCATATTGATTTCCACAAAGGTTGGACTAGACAGCATTCCCACCAGCAGTGAAAGATGGTATTTTTCTGTGTCTCCTCAAATTAGCCAAAATTCATGCTCGTTTCTCTTTTTTCTAATTAAATTTATTTTAGACACTAGTAATTATGTAGTAATTCATAATATAGTTATTTCTGGCATTCAATATCACAACACCAATCCCATCACCAATGTAACATTCCTTCAAACCTGGTCATCAGTTTTCTAACCTCTCCTAATCCTGGGTACAAATAGTTTAGTCAATATTGCTTGCTGCAATTAAATGATAATGGAATTATAGGGGGAAAATGCATTAAAATAAAATTTGTAAACATTGCCACATCTCACAATGAGGTTTTTTTATGTGATTGTCTAAAATATCTGCTTTGCTGTATATTGCCAGTTGAGCATTCTGTTGTTGATTTTGTTTGTTTATGTGGCTTCTATGATAATTTCATATCAACTTTGTTGTATTCATTCTGGAAAAAGTGTGTTAAAATTATGGGGGTATTGTACAGCCGAGTAAGTGACTGCATGGTTCATGAATTTGAGAATCTGCAGAGCTGAGCTGCAGAACTCATGTTGTAACAGCATGATTCATATGGTCCCTCAGAAGGGACCCAGTATAGTCAGCTGTGAGGCCAGTATGTCCGTGAGATTTTCCTGCTCTTTGGGGCTCTCTTTCTAGAATTAGATGCATCTATGGCTTATCGACTTGTGCAGACATGACATGGTGCAAGGCTCTGGTTCGTAGGTATAGATGCCATTTGCGTACAGAGATTCAGCGGGAGGCAGCCTAGCCTGGTTCCAAGGGTCCCCAGAGGTGTTAGCCACAAAACCAGCACACCAGTAAAGTTTGGTGGCCAGGAGACTCTGTAGAGATAAGAGAAGTGATGAGGCTGGGTCATTGGCCTTACACTCGGTTCTTGAGGAGTTCAATTCTGTTTATTTCCTTTTTTTTGGTGGAAGGTGGTGGATAAATGCTCTTTTTAATGGGCTAATTAAAACTTGTTAAATACTGACATTGCTCTGCAAATGTTTGCTCTTTGTTTTGCAGTCAACAAACAAATAAATGACAAAGAACGAGTGGCAGCTGCAATGGAGAACCCCAATTTAAGGGAAATCGTGGAACAGTGTGTCCTTGAACCTGACTAATAGCTGTTTTAAGACCTACAAAACTGTTGATTTGTTCTTTGTAAAATGTAAAAGACATGTTTAATACACAGGTGGTTTATACCTCAAAGCATTTTTTTAAAGACTGTTTGAAAACAAGAATTAAAAGTATTACCTACTTTATTCAGTGTATAACATTCTCAGGATTTGTAACACTTAAATGATTAGAGAAAAATATTTTCTAGTTATTACGTGTAAGATTATTTGCTATTTTTCTGATGCCCATTCTGATGCAAATACTTTTCATGTTAAATATTTACCATACCCCAGTATATTCAATTTAAATCATTGCTTTGGAAAATAAAGCAAAGTTGATTCTTATAATGATGTGCCTTAGAATTATTTTTATTGAACTTACCATGTAAATATAGATTTGGAGATCATTGAGACAGAATATCAATAAATAGACAATAACTCCACACGAGACACTAAAAGAACAGGGGTTGTTGGACTCTTCATCCCTCAAAACAAAAATACACATTCTTCTATAGTGCACATGAGTGATGTCACATATTAAGGCATAATTCAGGATATTATCACATTAAGGCATAATTCAGACATACATAAATTTATAAGTTGCGAAATTGTACAAAATATTTTCTCAGAGCATAATATGAATGTAGAAATTAACCACAGAAAAAAAGATGGAGAAAGATTTCAGCAGTGGAAGCTGAACAAAACACTGTAACCAATAAGTTTCCTTAAAACTAATGAGAATGAATACAAGGAAGGTATCAGAATCTATGAGATACAGCAAAAGCTATACAACAGGGGAGATCATAGCAATGCAGGCCTACATTAAAGAAGGAAATCAATCTTAAATACACATTTAAAAAATTTGGAGATGGGGGGGCCGGGCGGTGGTGCTGGAGGTAAGGTGCCTGCCTTGCCTGCGCTAGCCTAGGACGGACCTCGGTTCTATCCCCCAGTTTCCCATATGGTCCCCCAAGCCAGGAGTGACTTCTGAGTGCATAGCCAGGAGTAACCCCTGAGCGTCACTGGGTGTGGCCCAAAAACCAAAAAAAAAAAATTTGGAGATGGAACAGCAAACCCAAAAGATAAGAGGGAAATAGTAAAATTGAGCGCAAAAATCAGCTACATAGAACCTGAGAAAGTAATTCAAAGAGTCAATGAGGCCAACAGTTGGTTAAGATAGATAAACCTTTAGCTAAAAATCATAAGAAAAATAAATTCCAAATAAATTGGGTCAGAGATGAAGGGGAAATTAAAGTGAACCCTTCAGTAATTAAAAATGAAAGGTTACTATGCTCTTAAACTAAAGAGCCCAGAAGAAATGAAGGGCATCCCACATGGTCTTTCGAGCCTGCCAGGAGTAACTTTTGAGCATAGAGCCA
>PVKC010035567.1:0-13435 GCA_004027635.1 Crocidura indochinensis | reverse complement strand
CTTTTCTGTAGGTGGAAGCTGCGAAACCTGCCTAAGGGCCAGCTGAGGGCCCTGCTGGCTGCCAGTAAGACCTTGAAGACAGACTGCCACCTCCCAGGATCACCGGGGATCTCCCCGTTCCCACCGCATGCCCACTGCAGGGTCCCCCAAATTGTCCTCAAGACCTTCCTGGGGGCACACAGCTCCACCCCACCTCCTGGCCTGTCCCTCTGACACAGTGTCACTGTGGACACCACAGCCTGGTGCCCCAGTCCCCCACCTCTGCCAGGGCGCTAGTAGTTATTGGTGTTTCTGTGTGTTGAGGGACAGGAGTGCGCTGGGCTGACTGCAATGACACCGATGGACGGGTGTCGCCCTACAATGGGGTTGGCCTCACCCTCCTGGCAGCCCAAAGACCTGCCTTCTTAGTTTTCCTTTTTAAGGACCAATAAACCATTTGTGATGCTTTTAACAAAGATTAAACCAAGATGATCCGCTTCTACCTCCTGATGAAACGTGTTCCCTATTTCCTGGGTCTGAGGGCTTCGAGAGGCCACATCTGCCTCTAACCTGACAGAGCTGTGGGACCACTGATGCCTCCATCCTGGGCACCAGAGGACCCTGCAGTGGAGCAGAGCTGAGGAGACCCCACATTCACCTGGGTCAGCTCTGTCCACAGAGGCCATGCAGTCCAGAGTCCAGGGCATGTGGGTGGCTGGTCTCGTTCTGACTGTGAAGGTGAGTAAGGGGCCTCCATGTTCCCTGAGCAGCACTAAGAGTGACCCCTGAGCACCTTGAGTGAACCCAGAGCCAGGAGTTATCCCTGACCCACCGCCAGGTGACCCTAAACAAAAACAAGCAAAATGAAACAAGTCAAAATAGAAAGCTCAGCAGTAGGGCATTTGCCTTGCACGTGGCTGACCCAGGATGGACCTGGCTTCAATCTCCGGCATTCCATATGGTCCTCTGAGCCTGCCAGGGGAGATTTCTGAGCAGAGCCAGGAGTAACCCGAGTGTGGGCATGAACCGAGATAAAGTGAGAACCAGGGGGTGGGGTGAGGTGATGTGTGTGTTTAGAGCTCTTAGAAATCTGGGGTCCTGGATAGAAAAAGCCTTATCCTGGAGATGGAGACCCTACCTCACTCCCCAATAAAGTGGCAATACTGGGAGGCCCACGGGCACATTATCACCCAGGGACCCCTGGCCCACAGACAACTCATGCTCCACTGAGGCCACACCAAGCCAGTAACCAGATCCGATACTCTCCCTACCAGTCCATGGGGTGCACTTGCCTAGGCCTGGCCCACCACCTCTCCCGCCTCTGTCCTGCTATATCTCGGCACCCCCAGGGGGGCCACCTGCAATTCCTGGACTGGATACCTGGATCTGGGGCTTAGAAACCATATTTGAAGCCCATGGCTCCTGCCAGGCCTACACCCCAACACACCCATGCCCGGCGCTTGGCTCAGGTCGCAAGGCTGTTTGGAAGAACTGGCTTTATTCAACATATTTGAGGGTCGCGCCAGAGACGCCTGTCGCCTGTCAGGGGCATCATGGAAAATCATAGAAAAGGCAGGACAGTCCTGTAGGGTGTCATGAAACCGGATTACGACCTGAAACCCATGTCCAGACGCCATATGCCCCATGCTTGGCGTCAGGAATTAGACACAGTGAAAACAGTAACTTAATGGGCCCAGCGAATATAGTTCATCACAGTTCCTGTTTCCTGTAAGCTTCCTTCCGAGGATTTTAAATATGACTTTTGTTTTTAAAAAATACAGTAAGGAAATAGTTATATTTGTCCTATGAAAACATTTGACACAGAGTCAATGTCAATGACCCCAGGGTTTGAAAAGCTGGTGCCAGATTCCCAAGTGAAGACGTCCCGGCTGGCTGGAAAACATGGACAAGGGTCTTAGGCAAAACCTTCAACCCGTGAGGATGAGGAGGGGCTGGTCCCACCTACCAAGGTCCCAGGTAACACCCTGGGATGTTGGCAAGTAGCATGGAGCCGCCTATGGCTGCACCGTGCAACTTGGGACTGTCCCCTGGGGTCTGCAGAGGGGATGCAGCACCCACCACAGGACAAAGAGGCAGGAACACACAACACACAATGTAGGCCATGGTGTGAAATGGCTTTTCCCCTGAAAACTGGGTATTTTAAGAAAAAAAGGAGGAAGGCAATAGTTTCTGAATTTGGCGTTGTGGGGACTGCTAGGTAAACGGTGGCACACCCTGTCTTCGTGAGGAGAGCACCACGATGGGGAGGGTGGCAGCTGGTGATCCCATGAGGGCCTCGCCACGACAGTGCTGGTCTTCAGGAAGGAGGCAGGTCCCAAGTCACAGGTCAGAGGCCACTTTCTCTGGCTGGCCTTGCTGGAAGAGACATTTGCAACGGGAGAGATGCTCCAGCCAGTCAGGATGATGCAGGGTTACGGATGGCCCTTTGCTGGTGTGTACGAGTGGATGGACAGTGGAGATAAAAACAGGGCGCTGAGACTGGCGGCCACCCTGACAACAAACTCAGCCACCTACTGCCATGTGGGTGCACGGGCCCAGGAGACAGGTGGTCCCTGGCCTCAGGCCCTCACACACTGCCTCAGGCTCCAGGAAGGCAGGTCACTGGTGTGTGTTTGTGTTCAAGGGGAGTTTTGTTTCCCAGGGTGCCCACTTGGGTGCCCTCGGGTCCTGCTTCCAGCACCTGGCCCCAAGGTGTACAGGGAGAAAGCCCACGCCGCGCGTTCCCTACTATGTACAGATATAAATTAGAGGCGCTACTCAGGACATATACAAATAAATAACTTACTGGGAGCAAAGTGCTCACAACAACTTTTGCACAGAAGCTCAGCATGAGCAGCCTGGCTGAGGTGGGCAGGACCCCTGCAGCTGCCCGCCGGGGAGGTTATGGCTATGAAGGGAATGAAATCCAAGTCTTCCTCAGGGAGCCTGCGGCTGGAGGCCAGGGCATGCGGGGCACGTAGCCCTAAATGGAGGCCCACAGCCAGGTGGTGGCCCTGATGGTGTCCCTGGTGCATGCACCACCCAATGCTCCCTCCTCTCCTCTACTGAAACCTGGTTCCAGAGGCTCCTGCAGCCCCACCCATGGGAGAGGACTCGGGGTCCACCCAGCTCACATGGGTCCAGCACAGTGTGCCAAGGGTGAGTGCAGGCCTGGACAGACGAGGAAGGAGCTCTGGGGAGGAGGTGCCAGCTGGTGGCAGCCAGAGGCATTTGTAACAGGCAGCTTTGTCAATGGCTCAATCCCAAGTGCTCTTGGAAAAACCATCCCAACCCTTACAAAGCTTCACATGCTGGAAGCTGCTTCTGCTGGGTGGGGATCATGAACTCAGCAACTGGCACCTCACAGAGCTGTGGACATGTCAAATGGGGGATCTGGAACAACAGGGCAGCCAACACTGACTCCTAGCAGAGAAAGAATGTTCTAGAAGCCTTCCCCTGGAGCTATGCCCTGAGGCCCCTATGCCTACTGCAGAGACCCTGTGTGCTTGTCACTGGACCCAACACAACACTTAACCCCTTACTCTCACTAGGGTCTTTGGGGACAAAGGGGTGCCTGCTTCTCAGACACCCACTTCTGAGCCCTGCAGAGGCCTGAGGTGTAACCTCCTCCCAGAACCCCAAACACAATGCAATGCAGGAGGGAGCACAGAAGGGCTGTGAGGCAGCAGTCGAGCACACTGCATTCTAGAACATTCCACCATATCCATGGATGTTTCTGCTCCTGCTCCAGCTCCTCTGCATGGAACTAAGCCAGCCCCTCCCACCCCACCCCACCCCACCCCGGGCCTGGGCACACATGACAGATGCACACACACCAAGTCTCAGGCGTGGTATTTTCTCCTGACGTGAGACTTGTCTCTGTCCAAGGAGAAAGCTCCCAGGTCAGAGCGCCCCAGACAAGTGACTCACACCTCCACCTTCTCAGGCGTGAAGTCAGGCTGCTTATAGCAGCTTGGGGCTCTCCAGGACATGGGGTCCACCGGGCGGTGGGCCCATGCTTCATCCTGCTGTGCTGGGGCACCAGGTGGGGGCAGTCAGGTGTGATACCAGGGCCTAGTCCTGGTTCCCAGTGAGGCAGGAGGGACCAGAGAGGCTGTGTTTGGAGGCCCCAGCACAGTTAGGCTGCTCTGGCCACTACAAAGGGGGATCCTGTGAGGGGTGGCGGGGGCAGTGCCTGCAGAGCCAGGCGGCTGGTCTCCTTCTAGGTCCCATTCTTCAGCTCCCATTCCTGGCAGGAGAGAGGGGCACACAGTGAGAAACGCTGTGGGTCAGCAACCAGCTTCAGGCACGCTCAGATCCTGTCCCGACCCCCAGGACCACCAGGACCCATTCCTGCCCGAGTGCACCCTGGGACTCCCATCCCAGCCTGTGCAGGCAGCTGTGTGGGGACACTCACCTTGGCCTTTCGTAGGACATGGCCCCGGCAGGGTGAGCTGCCCGCAGGGGCTGTCGGACCCTTCCTCAGGCCTGCGGCGCTGTTGACAGGCACCGGACCCTCTGCGTCACTCGTCTCGCAGCTGGACAGTGGTGAGTTCTCCAGCGTCCGGTGTCTGGTAACTGGAGACTGTTGACGGGACAGAAGCAGGGTGAGCTTCGGCAGCCAGCCGGAAATGGGCCACGCCAAGGCCCAGGATCCCCCACCCTGGTGACAGATCTCGGCACCAGAAGTTCCTCGACACCCGCCTCAAGCTTCACATAAGCTTCAGCTGCTAGACCATGCAGCATAAGGCAGCTGTGACCCTAATCCAGAGGAATTTCGGGGGTCACACCCTAGCAGGGCTCCAGGGTTCAGGGGGCCATAAATGGGAAATCCCCTTCCCATCCCCTTCCCAGTGATTCGAGTGGTACCACTTCTGCTCGGGTTGGCGTATTAGGGAGAGGGCAGAAGGTGTAAGCACTGGATCAGCCATGCCTCCCTCCTTGGGGCTCCAGCACGTCTATGGAGATGGGGAGCAGCAGGAATGGGGGTCCCCTCAGAATGGGGAAAAGTGAGGCTGTCTTCATGCCCTGACATGAAGTACGGCAGGTTTAGGAGGGTGGCGCTGAGAAAACAATTTCATGTTTCCGGCGCTTTGCAAGTGGAAGGTGGAAGGTGCCCACCGAGTCCATTAGGGATCCTGGTGCCCATCCCCGCAGGGGCTACCTGAGGGCTGGAGGTCCCGGAACGGGGCTCGATGGCCAGCCCTAGGGTGACGCCGCCTGCCAGTGCCTTGCGCAGACTCTCCCTGAGCTCCGTCAGCTCCAGCTCCAGGCTCACTCGCTCAGCCTCCTGCTGCTTGCACTCCTCCTCCAGCCGCTTCAGCTTTTCCTCCAGCACCAGCTGCGTCTTTCGGCCTGTGGCCAACACAGCAGGTTTGAACCTCACGGCCTGGCCTCTGGTGGGGAGCCGTGCCAGAGAGCCCGCATGGTGCTGAGGGCTGGACCTCCAATATTGGGGGAGGGGAGCAGCAGAATCCCAGCCACCCTCAACCCCTAGCTACCCCATGGACCCTGCACTGCAGAGTCTCAGTTCCTAGCGTGGGGCCATGGGGCTTTGCTTTCTGTGTTTCCAGATACTTAAGTGGCAGCCACACACTAGCCTCTGGTTCCCGGGGGCTCCCAGGCTGCATTCGAGGCTCCTGCAAACTTGACAG
Source organism: Crocidura indochinensis (assembly GCA_004027635.1). Lineage (NCBI taxonomy): Eukaryota > Metazoa > Chordata > Mammalia > Eulipotyphla > Soricidae > Crocidura > Crocidura indochinensis. The sequence continues at coordinate 7,802 of PVKC010035567.1, read as the reverse complement.
GGAGGCGCAAGTATAGCTCTGTCCCTCTGACTTAGTCTCTCCTCTCCTCTTAGCCTGCCAGGCCTGCCCCACCAACCACCCACGTGCCCAGGCCCCTCTCCCCTGGCCTCCCTCCTTCTAATGAACAAGGACCCCTAAGTCCCCTGCAGAGAGAGAGAGGGCAGAGTCTCTCATTTGGGCCTGGCACCCAGCGCCACCTGTTCCAGAAACTGTCCTTCCCTGAGCTGCCCCTTTGGGCTCCAGGGCCGTCCACACACCCCTGGAGTGTGGCTGGCTCCTCGCCCTATTGGCCCGCGCCCCGCCTGCTCGCACCGCTGGCGCCCGAGTTCACTTCAATGGCAGCTCTCAGGTCCTTGCGCTCCTTGCGCAGCTGGGCCAGTCGGTTCCTCAGCGCTTCCTTCTTCCTCAATAGCTCCTCCTCTTTGCTCTGCAGCCGCTTGGCATCTGCCTCCACACGGTTCTTGCCGTATTTGTACTGGTCGGCATCTCAAAAAGGAAAGAGTGGGCAGTGAGCGGGGCCCACCTAGCCGTGACCACTAGCCACGACCTGACCCTTGGGGGTGGCACTGGTCCTAGAGTGGGGCATAGGTCAGACAGGTCCAGGGGCCGGGACTGGTCAGATACACCTAGTATAGACTCATGTGGACCCACTCCCAGAGTTGAGGTTAGAGACACCCAGACAAGCCCCGAAGGCAAGGATCTTGGGGACCGACTGAGAAATGGGCTCAGCTCCTGATCTGCTGCAGGGCTGATTTACAGCAGGAGAATGGACTCAGCTCTCTTTCATTGTCTTGGGCAAACCCACCAGTCAAGAAGGCCACTCTCTACACCCAAACTCTCGGGTCACAGGTGTGTGTGTGTGTGTGTGTGTGTGTGTGTGTGTGACCTAAATGCTGTCCAGACAAAGCAAGTTTCTCTGAGGATCAAAGCACTCTGCCCAGGCCATCTCTTGCTTCCAGCAGCTTCCCCACCACCACCACAGCCAAGTATTTTCACTGCCCAGGTCCGAGCACTGTTCAAACCTGGGATATTGCCCACAGGGGCTGTGACACGATGGCCGTTCCAGGCAGAGACAGCTGCAACCACTGTCTTGCTTTTCCTGTGAGCTGCCACCAAGCAAAAATGAAAGTTCCCAGCAAGGTCACAGCCAGCTGAGGACAGTACTTAGAGAGGACCGTGAGTGCCAGAAGAGGCCATGGGGTCCATCCTGCTCCCTCAATCATTTGAGCCCTGAGTCCCCCTCCAAGACAACACCACGGACCTGGGAAGTTAAAGTGGTGGGAGGATGAAGCACCAGGTGAACAGGAGCAGGTATGATGGGGCTCAGAGTAAGAGCCCACCTGGCTCCTGCCTCAGTGGGGCAAGGGTCTGAAGGAGCCGGAGGAAGGAAAGTCAACCTGGAGCAGGGTGCGGCAGTCAAAATACTTTGGCCCAGCTCAGAAGTATCAGCTGTACAGAGAAGCTTGGGTGCTGCTGCTGCGGGCTCACAGCCCACGAACGTGACTGTCCATGTCACCAGAGAACAAAGCCCTGTCCACACATGAGAAGCATTTACCAGAGACATCTCTGAGCATCGGAAAAACTGCCTGAGCCCCATTGTTGCAAGCAGGATCATGAGGCTGGAAACAATAAGGGGTAGGAAATCCCCCAGGCCCTGCTGGGCTGTGGGCCAGAGTCCCCACCAGAAAAGACTGCGAAGCTTCATCATGAAGCAGAAACAGCTGCCAGGGATCTATCTGGCTGTCTTCTGCTGAGGTGTTCACACCGAGTCAGGGGCCAGCCCAGCCACCCCTGCAGAAGGGTGGCTGACGAGGTCATGATCTACTTGCTCAGGTCAGAGCAGCCACTGCTGCCAGGGGCACTGGGATGAGTGGGTAGGAGGTGCCTCGAGTACCACTGGGGCACTTTTCTTTTTTTTTGGTTTTTGGGCCACATCCAGTGACGCTCAGGGGTTACTCCTAGCTATGCATTCAGAAATCGTTCCTAGCTTAGGGGACCATATGAGACGCCAGGGATTGAACTGTCCTAGGCTAGCATGAGCTAGACAGACGCCTTATTGTTTGCGCCACTGCTTCGGCCCCTTCTTTTTGTTTTTGGATCACCCTCGGTGGTGCTCAGGGGTTACTCCTGGCTCAGAAATGATGCCTGGCAGACTAGGAGGACCATATGGGATGATGATCAAACCCAGGTCAGCTGCTTGCAAGGTAAACACACCCTACCTGCTTTGCTATCAATCCTTCCCCAGGTGGGCACTTTCTCTCTGCTTCAAGAATGGGGAGGTCAGAGGACGCTGAGGGATTTTTCCTGAAAAGGGGCTGGTGGGTCAAAGCAGTCGGTGAACCAGCATCCTCTGGGCTGCTCTGTAACCCTCAGGGAAGCTACTGGAACCTTCCTATTGCCGCCCACATGAGGAGCCAGATGGACAGTTCTGGGCAATTTCACCCTGTGTGTTGCCAGAGCAGATAGACAGGAAGACTAGTGTCACCAAGCAGACTTGGGTGAGCCAGTAGCGGGCACGGAACAAAGTAGAGGCCCACTTACTTGAGGCACTGCGTTTCACACCAGCGGCCGCATCTGCCTTCCTGGGCTGTCCGCTCAGAGTCTTTCCTTTGCCTGCGACCCCACTGGATGCCAGCGGGGGCTTCTTGGCCTTCAGCTGTGGGGTGAACAAGTGGGGGGTCAGGGGCCGCAAAACACCTTGCCCACCGTGTACACAAGAGCCTGGAGGTGGCAGCAGATGGCTAGAGGGGCAGGGCCGCTGCCGGGCTGCTCAAAAGGTTCTAGCACCAGGCTCTAACCTAGGAGCATGAGGGCTGTTTCTGTGCTGCAGAGCCCCTCATGGACAGAACACGGCCTGGGAGCGTGGTGACTCCAAGGAGAGCAGCAGGCAGCCTGTCCCCAGGCCCGAGGCTGCCACTGCAGATGCTGGTTCAGCTTACACTGAGGCCGGCACTGTGATCTGTGTTAACCAAACCACTCCAGTGTGAGTCACCGGTGGTCTACGCCGACAGTTTTTTGTTTTCGAGTCACATCCAGCCAGACTCAGGGGTCCTCCTGACACTGCACTCAGAAACCACTCCTGGCAGGTTCAGGGGACTGATGGGGATCGAACCCAGATTGGCCACATGCAAGGCAAGTGCTCTCCCTGCTGTGCCTGTACACTGGCCCTACAACGACATTTTAAGAGGTATACTGACTCAACAGCTAGGAGCCGGGAGTAACGGTCCCCACCCACTGCCTGGGGTTGGGTGCTGTCCTGGGCAGACCCCATCCACCACAAAGCCATAGTCAAGGCCACAGGGGACTCTTCCTTGCTCCTCTAAGTACTCACATGAAAACATAAAACTGAGGGTGTTGCCCCCAACCACCAATGACTCCCCAGCCCCCTCGACAGAGCCCAGAGCATGTGAGAGGCCACATCCAGGGATGGGGAGCATTCGACAGGTCACTGGGCCCCCTGCAGTGGGAAACACATACACGAAGAATAGAAAGCTACTGATCACACTAATGGCGGGGAGGGTAAAGGCTGTTAAGGACAGCTGTGCATTCCAAGTACTTGACTGAAAGGGACAGCAAGGCCGAAGAGGAATTGGAGCATTCGCTAAGGAGACCCAGACACCTGGGACAGACCCTCAGGGAGCTCGGCTGGACCTTCCCTTACTCCGTCTTTCCTGAGCCCAAAATTAGAGCAGAGCTGCCAGGAGCAAGGACAGCAAAACTGCGTTAGCAAAGCAGTGGCCACCACTGCGGGCAGTCTGGGGGCCCATTCCCCCTAAGGTGTCTGTCATAAGCACAGGATCTAGAGGTCATCCTCTGCCCGCCTGTGTGCAGAGCAATGCCACAGGTACAATCGGTGCAGGGGACATTGGGCGGCCCCAAGGCTGGTCCCTCACTGCCCGTCTCACATATAAGAGGACCCAGCCGACGCCACCATCACAGACCTTTCCAAGAGAACCCCAAAGCCTCCTTCCCATCTCCTAGCTTTAGGGAGACTCCATGGGCACACGGCAGAAGCTACAACCTGCTAGTGCCCTCCTTGGCCACAGCTCCAGCTCCTTCTCAGAGCTGGGGGCTCTGCCTCATGAACCTGCGAAGCCCATGCACGGGCTGAGTGACACACAGACACTGAGTGGGGCGCACTGGGTGAAGAAAAAAGCGGGGGTCTGGGTTAGCTAGCTGGGAGCCCAGCCAAACGGGCTGATGGGAAACGCACCGGGAGGGGTTGGCATACCTGGGAGCTGAGCCCGAGAGAGGCCCTCCCCGTGGAAGGGATGTTAGTGAGGGACTGAGAGCAGGGCGAGCCGCAGGTGGCGGGCCGCTTGTAATGGTTACAGGGCAGTTTGTCAGGAGGTGACCTAGAAGCCCTTCGGTCGGCGGGTGGGCAGCGTGCAAAGATTTTCGGAGACGGCAAGTTATCGTACAGGCCTGCGTTATCATAAAGCACCTCTTCTCCCGGGCCTCGGCCGCGCGCAGCAGGAAAGCCGTCGTCCGGTGCCCACTGCAACACACACAGCTAGGGTTAGTGCCACGCGGCAGGGCAAAGCGAGTCAGCGGCTCAGTGAGTGAGTTCTGGGGTCCATGGCACACACAGCACCCATAAACACACACACACACACACACACACACACACACACAAACTCTCTCTCTCATGGACATACAGACACAGGCACTACCAGAGTGTACACATGCACCACACAGATAAACACAAGGAGCGATTTCTGAGCGCATAGCCAGGAGAAACCCAAGCGTCACCAGGTGTGGCACCAAAACCAAAACAAACAAACAAACATGAATACAAACATAAACTTAGGCAGGAGCACACAGATCTGTATGCACATGCATGCACACAATACACACGTGTGCAGACATGCAGGCACACAAGCGGTGCCCCAAGGAAGCAGGAAGCTAGAGCTCTGCAAAGCTGTGTGCTTGGAACCTCAGGCCCCCACCCACTCTCAGCAGCTCAGCCTGCAGGGGTGACACGCAACTCCGAGTTCATGCTCAGTGGGCGCGTGGGACGTGCTGGAAACAAACTGTCAGGAGTCAGAACGCAAGCCGGCAAGCACTTCCCGGACTCACGGGGACCAGCCAGAGTGCCCTGGGCACCATCAGCTCCCCGAGGCAAAGGCGAGGCATAGACACAGAGGCTGAGTGGCTGCCTCACTGCCCACTGACACCCCCATTCTCCCGTGCACTGCCTGGAAGCTGCTCTCCCTTCTCTCCCTTGCCCCCACCCAGGGATGCCCCAGCACAGCCTTTGTGAACACAGAGGCCCAGGTGGCCAGACTACCCTCCATTGTCCTCTTTCATGGCGCTGGACCATCTTCCGGCTCAAAGGAACGGAAGCGGCCGGGGGCGTAATGACTGGCTGCTGAACTCATCCTGGTCATTAGTGTCTAGACTGAACCCACCCATCCTAAAATTCTCCAGGGGAAGGCAAGGCACAGGGGCATCGGTGGTGAGGCCAGAGAAGTTTCTGAATCAAATGTAGATGCTCCTGTCTCTTCTCAGTGATGCCCTTTCCTCCTCCCGGGCCAAAAGGCACCCAAATGGGTGGGGTCCAGGCAAGTGTGCCTGATAACCACCCCCAGGAATGTGGGAAGAAGGCTGGGGATGCCCCAAGCAGAGTTGAGTCTCTGAATGCCCCCAGATGGTACAAACACCTGGAGTTACCCCCAAGGCTGCAATCTGGTGGGCAGCTCTGCTCCTTTCACCCTGGCCCCATGGCCGTGGAGGGGCACAGAGTTTTCAGGAGAGGTCTAGACACAGTCTGGATGCAGATTCCTAAAAAGGGGCCAGCACTTTGAGTACCCCCAGCACAGGGACCCGCCATGAAATGTTGGTGAATATGACTGGGGCAGGGGCAGGGGATGCCACAGGCCCCAGCAGTCCCCTGGAAAGGGTGTCAAGCCTGGGCGAGAAAACAGTGGGCGAAACCATCCTGTGTGAGGAACACTTGAAGCTTTGCCCCTACAGAGTGGGGGAGTACCAGGGCCCCAGTGGCAGAACTGGGAGGAGTGTTCAGAATAAACACTGACTGCGGGATTGTCTTCGGTGAGGCTAGACTTTGAAGGGCTCGGAGCACAGCCTGGAAAGGACCCTAAAACTGACCTGGCTTTAATGGCGGCCTGAGGGCAAGAGCAGGAGGAGACCCTTGAGTGCCATGGAAAAACAGGTGCTGGGGCTGAGCTGAACCTATTCCCCTGAGATAGTGAACACAGACCCATTCCCCCTTACAGACCCTCAGCCTACGGGAGCTGGTGCAACCCACTGGGGCATGTCCTCTTCCCAAATACTGTCCCCCAACCTGGGTGTGGGGGTGAGCCAGAGCACTGGGCCGCAGGATGGGGGTCCAGTGAGGCTCAGGCACTGGGGTGTTGCATGGATGCTCAGTGACATTTGTCATTCCCAGGGGCACAGCTCCCACCCCCTGAGAAGTGAGCACTGCAGGTTGGGGAGTGACATGCTGGCAATGGGCAGGGAGGAGGACTGGAGTCTGGCTGGCTCCGGGCAGGAGGTAGGCTTGGCCCGGGGCTGACTGCACCTTCTGGAATGTTCCTGCCCTCTGGACTATGGGGGCCTTTCACCACACTGTTGGCGGGGCCGTGGGGGGCACTCACCAGGCCATTCACACAGGGGACGTCATCATAGTGCAGCCCTGGGCCGCTGGGGTGGGCGTAGCCGTTGGAAGAGCCGCTCAGGTACGGGTTGGTGGACAGGCCGCGCCTGTTCATGAAGCTGTGAGGAGAGGACCGTCATGGTCATCACAGGTTGTGGGACCGGAGCTATGGCCCAGAAAGGAGGGCGTTCGCCTTACATGCAGTCAACCCAGGTTCAGTTCCCCAGGTTCAATCTCCCCCAGGTTCAATCTTCACCAGGTTCAATCCTCGGCATCCCGCATGGTCCTCTAAGCCTGCCCAGAGTAATTCCTGAGCACAGAGCCATGAGCCTGAGCGCCGCCCAAAACGAAACAAACACCACAAGTCATGGAGTGACTCTTGGCTGGGGCACCAACAAAAATGGGGTGTGTTCTACCAGAGAACTGAGACAGGAAGCCCTGCCCTGCCACACAGGGGCTGACCCAGTAATGATGTCACACACAAGAGTGCTGTGGACTCTTGGTGAATGCTGCCGAAGTGGCTTCACGAGCCCAGTTCTAAGAGCACTCCTGTGGAGCTTTCTGGGCACTCAAGTGGTCTGAGCAGCCGTATGCTCTGGACATAGCAGGGCTGAACCCCATAACCAAACCCGAATAGCAATAGATCTCCCGGGTGGTTTGTTCAGAGCCAGGAAGGGGCTCTGTTTCCCAGTTATGGGGGTCCACATGCCCAGGAATAAATGCCGGTCACAATCCTTCCGTCCTTCCTCCTTCCCTCCCTCCTTCCCTCCCTTCCTCCCATCTGTTCCTTCCTTCTTTCTCTTTCTCTCTCCCTTCCTTCCTTCCTTCCTCCTGCCTTCCTTCTCTTTCTTTCCTTCCTTCTCTCTTTCTCTCTCTCTCTCTCTCTCTCTCTTTCTTTTATTATATTTTTTTTTTGGTTTTTGGGCCACACTCAGTGATGCTCAGGGGTTACTCCTGGCTATGCGCTCAGAAGTCGCTACTGGCTTGGGGGACCATATGGAACACCAGGGGATCGAACTGAGGTCCGTCCAAGGCTAGCGCAGGCAAGGCAGGCACCTTACGTCTAGCGCCACCGCCCGGCCCTCTTTCTTTCTTTCTTTCTTAATGCTCCTTTCCTTCCTTCCTTCCTTCCTTCCTTCCTTCCTTCCTTCCTTCCTTCCTTCCTTCCTTCCTTCCTTCCTTC
>PVKC010035566.1:0-13431 GCA_004027635.1 Crocidura indochinensis | reverse complement strand
ATACATACATACATACATACATATAAATTAAAAAAAGAAAGAAAGCAAAATTAACTGGATAAAAAGGAGATAAAGGGTTATGGATGATTTATTTACAGTAACATTGCAAAACACAGTGCCTAAAAGTAAAAAAATTTAAAAGCGTCTGCCATAGAAGTAGACTGAGCAGTTGGAGGGAAATGGGACATTTGTGGAGGGAATTGAACACTGGTGAAGTGAAAAGTGTTTGAACATTGTATTACTTAAACTCAAGTATGAAGAACTTTGTATCTCACAATGATTCAATAAATACAAAAATACTTATACATAGAGTAAAACTCTAAGATTGTTTGATATTTAGCATCTTTCCCCAGCATTATATTTTTAGGTTCATCCCCTTGGGAATATGTAGCTATTAATGTTATCATTAATTGAATTTTGATAGCACCAATATCATCGTGGTTATGTTATAGTTACATGCCAAAGTTTGCATATCTTCTTGACCAGTGATTGGAAATTTGAGATGTTTCCAGATTTTTAGTTGTAAGTAGTGGTGTTTACATATGTTTCTGATTTATATAAGCATGCAGTGCTGTTGGCTGTGTATCAGGGAATGCAATTGCTAGTTTATGGGATTAGATATCTGTGACCTAGTGGTAGCAAAGAATAGTCTTTTATGCCTTAAAATGTAGGCTTTACTTTTTAAAAAGAAATGTCAAGGAGTAGACAATAGTAAAAATATTACCCTCATACAAATATAGAATAACATCTCAAAGATAATTATGATTTTATTTAACTTATTTGATGAGGGCACTGATAAGATTTTACAATTGGTTTAAAGAAGACTTGAAACATACATATATTTTGGCAATAATGGAAGCTAAAATGAATATATTTGTGTAGACTCAAGGCAAAAAATGGTCCACCTATTTCACAGACAAAATTCATTTTCATCTCTATGGGTCAGAAAAATTTCTATTATATCTGTTTAAGTAGTTGTACAAAAGTTCACGCATAATGAAAAGTGAGGGTATCCTGAAAAGTTGCACTAGACTGGACACTCAGTACAGTTTTTTTTTTTTTTTGTGGTTTTTGGGTCACACCCGGCAGCGCTCAGGGGTTACTCCTGGCTCCATGCTCAGAAATTGCTCCTGGCAGGCACGGGGGACCATATGGGGCACCGGGATTCGAACCGATGACCTTTTGCATGAAAGGCAAACGCCTTACCTCCATGCTATCTCCTGGGCCCCGTTTTTCTTTTTATTCAAAAACTTTCTTAATTATTCTTGGTAATAGATAATACCAAACTTTTTCAAAATGATCATTTCAAATAATTCTCCATTTGAAATTACTACAGTTCTCTTTGCTTTATCTTTGAGAATAGTTGGTGTTGTCAGACTTTTAAGAGTTGTTATTTGGGGGCCCGGGAGATAGCATGGAGGTAAGGCATTTGCCTTTCATGCAAAAGGTCATCGGTTCGAATCCGGTGCCCCATATGGTCCCCTGTGCCTGCCAGGAGCAATTTCTGAGCATGGAGTCAGGAGTAGCCCCTGAGCACTGCCAGGTGTGACCCCCCCCCCCAAAAAAAAATAAGAGTTGTTATTTGACTAGGATTTCAGTGATATCTCTTTGGAGTCTTGGCTTGCATTTACCTGGTAGGAATGAAGTTGAGTCTCTTCCAGAAATGTATTGGCTACTTGAATATCTACTCTGAACAGCTAGGCTTTTTTAATTTAAACATTTGGGGCCTGGAGAGAGAACTCAATGGACTGGAGCACATGCTTTACATGTAGGAGGTCTGGGAGGAGGTATGGGTTTGATTACTGACACTGTCCAGAACACCATGCACCACTGGGAGTGACCCTCAAACAGAACCAGAAATAATAGTAAGCCATCAATGTCAGGTGTGGTTCCAAAAACAGATAAAATGGATGTTTCCCCCCTTATTTTGGATATCAATTCTTTATATGTACTCTTTATATTACATTTTTTTAATTACATACATTATAGATATCTTATTTTTGCCTTGCTTTCTCATTTTTCTTTGGTTTTATTTTTTTGGGGGGGTCACACCCGGCAACTCTCAGGAGTTACTCCTGGCTCTATGCTCAGAAATCGCCCCTGGCAGGCACAGGGGATCATATGGGATGCCGGGATTCGAACCATTGCCCTTGTGCATGCAAGGCAAACGTCTTACCTCCATGCTCTTTCCAGCCTCGCTTTCTCATTTTTTATAAAGTATCATTTAATAAGCAAAATTAATTAGTGTATTCCTATTTATTGTTGTTTATTTATGACTTTAAATCTCTTTTTAAGAAGTTATTCTAGAACACTTGATTTCTTGAAAATATTTTTGTATAGTGTCTGGTACAGTATAATTTTTCCATCCAGGTTAGATAATTTTTGTTGTTGTTGTGTCATATCTGGTTGTGCTCAGAGATCACTCTTGTCAGGGATTGGGCACCATCTGTGGTACGAGGGATCAAACTGGGGTCTATTATATGCAAGGTGAGCAACTTATCTTCTGTATTCTCTCTGGTTTCTTGCCTTCCAATTTAGATTAAAAAATACTTAGAATATTTGTGTATGATATAAAATAAAGATCAGTTTCCCTCTATGGCATCAATTCTTTCTGGCATGACTGTCCTCCAACTCCTGCTTTGTAGGAGAACTTTCTCATTTACCAGGTTTTTATATTTGTCGGTATCTTTTTCCAGGCCTTTTGGTATATTGCATTAATCTGTCTCACTTATTTATTCATTACATTTTTATTTCATTAAATTTTTCATTTAAATGGTGCCCAGGTGTTCGTATGGTACCAGGAATTGAACTTGAGGAAGCTTTAATCTTTGTATTATCTCTCCAACTCATTTAACTATTTTAAAACAACTCACACACTGACTTTTTTTTTTTTTTAAGTTTTATAGAAAGCCTTTATTTCTAGTCGCAGAAACTCTCCTGTTCTGCTGTTTTCTTTAAGGTGATTCCACTCCCCTTATCTTCCCTATTGAATTTTAGATTAGCTTATCACATTCTTCCTATTTTGTAACTTAATTAATTTTTTCTTCCTACTTACACTTTGTGTTATTTCATGCACCTTTAACCCTTGTGTTATCTATTCAGCCCTTATGATATTTTTAAGACTTTATTAATTTACAAGAAATTCTACTTCTAACTAGATGAATACTTATAGTACTTTATATTAATCGCTCTAAACCAGGCAGACTGAATATGCCTTTACACTGCAAAACTGCTAAGTAATGAGAAAAGATGAATATTATTACACCAATAATACTGATGAATTTCAAAGACATTACTCTGAGCAAAATATGCTAGACATCAGATAGCACATAAGTGGTATTCTCTTTATGACAAGAATTATAACAATAACAAGAATTTTGTGGTTGGTGATAAATGCCTAACTCATGATTAATTGGCATCAGGAGATGGGTAATGGGGAAGTGAATTGCTTATAGACATGAGTTATGACAGATGATAATTATAGTGGTCATCACACCATAACCTAAAATATATATATTTCATTGTGTATAAATTGCATTTTTTGTATAGTTAATTTTTTTTTAAAAAAAGATTCCAGGGGCCCGGGAGATAGCATGGAGGTAAGGCATTTGCCTTTCATGCAAAAGGTCATCTGTTCGAATTCTGGTGCCCCATATGGTCCCCCGTGCCTGCCAGGAGCAATTTCTGAGCACGGAGTCAGGAGTAACCCCTGAGCACTGCAGGGTGTGACCCAAAAACCACCAAAAAAAAAAATAAACAAAAAAAAGATTCCATTAACAGTATAGCTCGGTTTGGGAAAAGGTAGCCTTTTTTACATACAAATTTTATATTTCAGCCTTAAAACACAGAAGTGGAATTGCCTTTATTTCTGGATATTTTTATATTTACTGGTATCTGGTACAAGGATAGAACATAAAGCTAGTCGGAAGGTATGAAAGGAGTTTTCAGACTGTCAAATGCTTCTTTCCCAGCTCCTCTATGTGAATACTGCCCTGGAAGTTCTCCTCAAGCTTCATGCATTTGAGATTTATGGAGACCCCTTCAGGAAAGCACCAATTGACTCCAGTTTCAGCTTTTTCCTTTTCTAGAAGGTGAACTGCAAGTTCCAAACATCAGTAATCAAGGCTGGTTCTGGTCCTAGATATACCAGAGTATATCATCACCTTTAAATTTCCTCTGTAACATTCTCTTTATTTTATTCTCTTTATATTTAGAAACCTTTTACTTTTTATAGTAATTATTCTTAGATATTATTTGTAGAGAGTCTAGTATTTTTGATGTTGTTATCAAAGAACCCTGTTAAACTTAACTGTGTATTTCTGGTATACAAACATGTTATTCATGTCAATGTAATTGATTTTTATTTTATTTTATTTTGGGGGAGGCACATCTGGTAGTACTCAGAACTTATTCCTGCTATTATAGAAATCTAAATAAGAAACAGATTGGTACTGGAAAGATAAGAGTCTCCCCAACTTATTTATTCTTCCAAACTCGACCTGGCTAATGCCAAAGAGGATCAAACCTCCAAAATAAAGAGCTTTTATAGGCTAGTTACAGGCTACATTACTTCTAGGGGAAACATATTTCATTTAACATGTATAGTATTTGTTAACATACACAATGATTGGTACAATCAGTGATTAGTATGATTTGTTTCAAGCTCCACACATTTACTTAACTGGTTTTGTGGCCCAGTTCCAGGTCATATAGCCTAATTAGACTCCTTTACTCCTTCTGTTCTTATCCTAACTTGTGATTTATGACCTATTCATCTTTACTCAATTCCTAGAATAGGTCACTCAGGGAATCTACCTCTAATTTCTGCTTCACTGACTTTGTCCTCTGGGATCATTCTTGGTGATGCTCAAGGGACAAGTTATAGTGCTAAGGATTAAACTGAAGTTGACTTTGTGCAATGTAAGTGTCTACTCTATATTATCTTGATAGTCCTTTGGAAACTTGATTTCTTTTTTGGTGGGGAGGTCACACTCAGCGGCTCTCAGGAGTTACTACTGGCTCTGAGCTGAGAAATCGCTCCTAACAACACTGGGGACCATATGTAATGCTGGAATTTGAACCACTGTCTGTCCTGAATAGACTGAATGCAAGGCAAATGCCCTACTGCTGTGCTATCTTTCCGGCCCTGGAAAATCGATTTTTTTGGAGAGTCACACCCAAAAGCACTCAAGGGTTAGTCCTGGCTCTGTGCTCAGAAATCGCTCCTGGAAGGCACAGGGACTATATGGGATGCCAGTATTCTATCCTGGACCATCCTGGATTGGCTGCATGCAAGGCAAATGCTTTACTGTTGTGCTATCTCTCTGGCCCCTGGAAAACTGATTTTTAAAAATAAATTATGTTGAATTTATTTATTTTCTTTTATCTATAATTAAAAATTGTTGTATGTCCACAATCCTATCTATCTGCTAAAAGTGAATATGTTTATTTCTTTTTATTTTTGTTTGTTTTTGTTTTGAGGACACACCAGGTGGTGCTTAGAGTTTACACCTGACTCTGCATTAAAATAATACTCCTTGTGGGACTATTGGATCCATATGGAGTCCCAGGAATGGAACCTGGGTTGACCATACACAAAAGCACCCTACCAACTATCCTGCTGCTCTGGTTCCCTTTTAAGTATTTTATCTTTTATTCTCTCTCTCTCTCTCTCTCTCTCTCTTTCTCTCTCTCTCTCATATATATATATGTATATATATTTTTTTGTTTATCTGATTGTACAAATTAGAGCTTCTTTTTGTTTCTTTGTTTAGGTCAGATCCAGCAGGCTGTATTCTGCTCCCCTGTGAAATGTTTATGGGTTGCTCTAGGTGGTGCTGGGTACCACATTCCCAATGACCAGGGCATGTAGGGGATCAAATCCTTGTTTTCTTCATGCCAAGCAAGCCTTCTAGCCCTTTGAGCTATCTCTCTGGCCCTAGGTTAGACTTTTTCATATGATGTTGGTTTCAAAGAGAAAGCTTTTAACATTTTATCAACATGTGTTAGGTTTAAAGTCCTTTTAAAATACAGGCGAGGAGAATTTCTGTGACCTTATCATTCTTTGTTTTGACTGTTTGCTGACTTTTTTCTGCAAACTTGCTTACTTCTGGGTAGCATTTTTCATTTTTTCTGTTGGGTCATGAAAGAGTGAATTTTTATTCAGCATGTGGGAATTGTTTTCAGTGCCGCTTTACTCTTTATGGATCACAAGTTTCCTCCTCTTCTCAAATTCAGTATTTACTTAAAATTATATCAAATTATCTGTAGCAATGAAAAAGGGAGAAAAATGTATGTTAAAGAATTTTTCTTCAATTTCTATTTTGCACTTGTTAATCACTAGTGGATATTGAATTTTATCACAGCTGTATTCTTGAATTTATTAGAAAGCATTTTATACGTATTTTTCTCTTCTATTTTTGTGGTGGATATTATTTTAAAGCACACTAAATGATCATGTACTTTTGGAACACACCTATAAGGGTTAAGATGAATTAAATTTTGTAACATATTACTATTTGGTTTGCTGATATTTTGTTGAGATTTTTTTTATCTTGATGTTCTTGAAAGAGGAAAAAATGGAATTTATTTTCATTCCCACATAATTCTCTTTGCTTTTGATTGTCAAAGTTATATTTATAGAAAGTTAGAAAGCACGTTCTCTGGGAATCCTTGCTTAAGAGTCACTCTTCTGCCTATCCCTTTCGTCCAATACCAAGGAAGACTTTCTGTCCTTTCTCCTTCATTTAAGCCTCTTAAATAAAATATCTTTTCAATTTGGCAAAAAGAAAAAATAGTAAAAACTAAAGAAAAGAAAAAACATTTTGGAAATGTTTGAGTTATCAGGATTTTTACTTTTATTCTTAAAACATGTGGTAGAATTTCCTGGTGAGTATAACAGTATTGAATATTTGTGGGAAAGCTTTATATAATGTGCTGCATTTAAAAATTATTTTAGGGTCATGAAGATTTTTAAATTTACTATTTATTTTTGTGAGGTGATACTTTTTTGGCCTATTCAAATGTTTATGAATTTTCTTAATCTTTTTAACATTTTCCCTTTATAGATGGTATTTGCTTTTTTTCCTTCACACATTAGTACCATTACCTCATTTCTTCTTTTCTACTTTGATCTGAATTTTGGGGAGAGAGGCACACCCAGTGATGCTCAAGGATTACTCTTGGCTATGAGCCCAGAAATCCCTCCTTGTTTGGGGGACTATATGGGACACCGGGGATTGAACCACATTCCGTCCTAAGCTAGTGTGGGCAAGGCAGATGCCTTACTGCTTGTGCCACTGCTCCGGCCCCTTTAAATTTGTTTTTAAAAATAATTTTTAAAATTATCTTTCAAAATGATACACTGATATCATTACTCAAAAGTGTGTTTAGACCTGTTTGATTCTTTTTTTTTTAATTTTTTTTTTTTTTTTGGGTATTTGGGCCACACCCGGTGACGCTCAGGGGTTACTCCTGGCTATGTGCTCAGAAGTCGCTCCTGGCTTGGGGGACCATATGGGAAACCGGGGGATCGAACCGAGGTCCATCCTAGGCTAGCGCAGGCAAGGCAGGCACCTTACCTCCAGCACCACCGCCCGACCTCCTGTTTGATTCTTTAGCTTATTGACAGTTTTGTACATTTGTTCTGTACTTGAAAATAGCGTCTATTTCCTAGTTGCTGAATGCTACGTTCTATCTGTATATTTGGTTATTTGCTATTTATTTTTTCCATGTTTCCGCTGAGTTTTAAAAATTCCATTATCATGATTTACCATAGTATTGTTCTAAATGATTTAGTTATGTGGTTTGTCACATCCACTCAATCAGTGCCAATCTCAGTCCCGCACCGCACTGTCCCTGGGTCCCTTTTCATCACTGTCCTCCCAACACTTCTCACCCTTATTGACAGCTTCAGTTCTATTGGCAGAATCTTGGGATTTGTTTCGCTGTCCATTGTCCATCTCCTTGCTTTGTTTCTTCATACTCTGCACAGAAGTCACTGGTGTCATTTGTCTCCCCTGTTCTACAGGCTTCTTTCTGAGAGCATTATATTGAGGTTCTATTTTATGATTGTAGCCTTGTCTTTTTCTTCAGTTTTGTCTTTGTATACTGGGAATGTGTCATCACAAAAGCATAGTGATTTAAAATTCGTGAAACATATGCCTGAAACTCAGTCACAACTAACTTTGTAATTTTATGGTGACAGTATATTAAAAAAACACAGGGGAAAAGTTGTACTTGGTACTCTGTATTTTTTTTTTTCCCTATGTAAATCTACTAGAAACAAATTCCTAGATTTTCTTGTTCGAACATCTATTTCACCATTGTTCTATTTTGGGGTAGAGTGTTTTCAAGTGGTGCTCAGACAATCCCAAGACTGGACTTTCATTGAGGGGGGTCTGAGGATATGTGGCTGCTTATTCTATTAGATCTCAAGGATGACCTGAGCTATACTTGTGCGTATTTGAGACTGCAACCAGTGAGACTGTGTGCATGCTGGGTTTTAAACTGATGTTTTAGTAGATTTTTGCAATTTTATAACAGTGTACTGTGTACTGGATGAAATTTCCTTTTTTATTTATTCTTTTTTGTTTTTTTTTCAGGGATTCCTAGTCTTTGATGCTTCTAAGGTTTGAAGCTTTCTTTAGTCTTGCAAAGTTCTCAGCTATTATCTTTCAAATATTGCTTTAACTCATTTATTTACTTGCTCTTCCAGTTATTGTAGTAACTGTAGTTACTGGGCCTTAACTTCTGTGTTAGACATGATCTTCTATTTTATTTTCCTGGACATTTCTTTATCTTTTTGCTTTTCTTTGCTTCACTCCAGTGTTTTTTCTGTTGACATAGAATTCCTGCTTCATTTTATGTATTGCTGTTATTAGATTCATTAAATTTTCATTTTATTAACACACTGAACATTGTTCCTGACAATGCAATTTGTGTTCACTGAGTCACATTCAAGTATGTGCAACTGGGGGTAGGTGGTGGCATCAACAAGTATATTTTTAGGACTTTACTTGGTTCTTTTAGTTTCCCTCACATATTTATCCAACATTCCACCTTTATTTTTTTTTATTTTTTTTGCCTTTGTTACTATTGTACTGAGAGTTGTTGTTAGCTTTGTGGTGCTCACCAGGGATTACATATTTTAGTTGCAGTTGTTCACACTTACCTGGTTGTAGTCTGGTGCTCACTGTTGTGGCACTGAGAGTGTGTTGTATGTCTTAGGCCATAGAGTTACTAAGACAGTACATGTAGGCAACAGTAGGGACTGAATTCATGCCT
Organism: Crocidura indochinensis; assembly: GCA_004027635.1. Lineage (NCBI taxonomy): Eukaryota > Metazoa > Chordata > Mammalia > Eulipotyphla > Soricidae > Crocidura > Crocidura indochinensis. The sequence goes on along the minus strand of PVKC010035566.1, from coordinate 4,146 downwards.
TATGCTTGCAAATCAAGTTCTTTTGACCATAGAACATCCCTAAGGTTTTCCATTACTTTTTAAAGACAGAATTTGGATTTGTTAAGTTTCTGAAGCCTGGAGGACTTAGAAGAACAAAAATTTGGGGCTGGCGCGGTGGTGCTAGAGGTAAGGTGTCTGCCTTGCCAGCGCTAGCCTAGGACTGACCACGGTTCTATCCCCCATTGTCCCATATGGTCCCCCAAGTCAGGAGCAACTTCTGAGAACATAGCAAGGAGTAACCCCTAAGCGTCACTGGGTATGCCCCCCCCCAAAAAAAAAGAACAAAAATTTATTTTCTCACAATTAGGAGTTTGAAAATGTGAAATCATGGTGTCAGCATGATCAAACTTTCTCTGGAGACTATAAAGAGAAATCCTTTTTTGCCTCTTTCAGTTTCTAGAAGCCATCAACATTCCTTGTCTTGCAGCCAAGTATCTCTCTGCTTCATCTTCATGATTGCATTGTATCTGTGGTGGGGTTGTTATCATGTTGACCTCACACATTGCCATGTCCTCTGTATCTGTATCTAAAGTCCCTCTGCTGCTCTATGATATGCGTGATTTTTTTTGTTTTTGAGACATGTGATTGGGGTCGGAGATAGTATAGGGGTTAAGGCACTTCTTGCCTTGCATGTGATTTATCCCAGTTTTATCTCTGACACCACATTGTCCACTGAACATTGCTGGGTGCAAATTTGGTGGTCCTCAAATACTGCCAGGATTGATTGGTACTCCTTAGCATCTGAGGGCCATCCTCACAATGAACCACCAGCCCTGTTGCTCCTCTACCTGCTAACTTAAGGGAGAAAAGTAGTGATACACAAATAAGACACCTGTGGTGTATTTAGGGCTCTCCATGATAATCCAAGATAAATGCAATTTATTTAGGTTGCTTACTAGCCGAAGAGCACACAATTTTTTACTATTTTTATTTCTGCAACATTAGGTAATATTCATAGATGCCAGGTTTTAGTACACAAGGCATATCTTTTTTGAAAGGAAATGCCATTCAGTCAAGTGTACTGTTCTCTGCTGAAATCCTCATTCTTGCAATTTTATCTTCTTTATAACATTTTAAAAGTCTGTTTGAGATCATTCCAGATTTAGATCCCCTTGGGTCTTTTACTATTTCTGTTGTTTCTGCTAATATTTTATTTATATTTCCTTCTTTACTCATGTGCTTCATTATTCAATTGTGTGTGACATTATATTAACACAATTGTTGACATAGTTAATTTGAGGTCAGAGTTATCCAAATCAAAAAGAGATTTATATTTGCTTGTACAAGTGCTTGCAGCACCAGATTTCTAGAAGCATTTTATTTCTGAGATTGAGAGGACACAAGATTAAGCCATAGTCCTCTGCCTGTTAGCTTTCTGTTCTCCTTTCTTGCCTAAAGTGCAGCTCTACGGAACCCTTACTCCAAAAAAAGAAAGAAAAAAGGTATAATTTCTCTCATTCTCAGCAGACCTTGAACAGAAATTTCTCTTCTCCCAACTCTTCAAACATCTATAAAAAGAAAATTGGTCCAAAGTGCCCAACATATTACCTGAACTTCTCTCCTTTGATCCTTACTCTGGATATTTTTAAATCATTTTACAAATATTTTTCTTATTTTCTTACTTGCCTTTGATATCTTTATTTGTGATATCTCATGGTTTATTGTTGGAAGCAGACCTGTTCCTGAAATTTTTCTCATCTTTTGATATGAAACATTAATGATGAAATATTGCAGACAACACAGAAGTCACATTAATAGTACAAAGAAACACATCATACCTTGCAAGTGTATGATCATGAGTTAGATGCTCAGTGATGCCCATATGTTGAGTGTATATAAGTGATTCTGCTCCCCAAGGACTCCATTGAGGAAATTGAGTGTGTGATTTCTCCTGAAAAATATTACAGCACCACAATTGAAATGCACCAATAAGCACCACAGAAGAAGGTATCCTGTGCCACTTCCAGCAAGCATGTGTGTGAACATCACCATGATCCCAGATGAAAACTAGCCAGAGTGTGACTAAGCAGCACAAATTGTTGGAGGACATGTGTGTAAGTCCCACAGTCAACTGCAGAAACGCAGCAGTCAGGTGTGTGTTTAACCCCTAGTCATTGCAACAACAGCTGCAAATGGGAAGAGAAAGGCAGCAAAGAAGCACGCTTTACACCATTACCCAGATCCAACCAGTTATCAGAGTTTTGGTAATTTTGCTCAGACCAGTCCTACTGTATAAGAAGAGAAATGAACAAAGCAGAAGAGTATTTCAGCCTTCAACCATGCAGTTATCTTTAAAGTTCAGTATTTGAAACAGGACTTCTGTCTAGGTTACTGGTATTCTCAGCCTAGGGCCTGCTTGGTATACAGTGGTTTGTGCTCTGTGAACTGCCATTGAATCAGTGAAATTGTATGAGAACCACAAACTGTTGGCAATGGAAAAGTTCTTAGACTATAATAATGCCCTTCAATTTACAGAAGAGGAAGCTGGACCCTGAAATCTGAAAGTGCTGAAGGTCACATAAGTTCAGGGCTGTTTGGCTAACATCCCAGCCCAGAGCTCTCTTCACTTCCCACATTTTTTTTCCTTCTCACTTGACTGCTTTGCTTAACCACCATTTTTTCTTCTCTTCTGATAATACTGAAGTTTAAGAGCATTTCATTATAAGTGTGATGATATAATATGGCATTAAGACATGACAAGGCCAGTTTTATTGGCCATTACTACTTGCCTCCAGTGAGTGAAGAAGCCTTTGACCACTCTAGGCATATATTAATAGCTCCATAAAATACACCCTAGATTGTAGTGCTATTATCATTTGGCTATTACATTTCCTAAAATTATTGTATAAATGCCACTTTATACAATTTTCTTTTTTTTTTAACTACGAAGATTGGTTGCTTATATATATATATACAATTCTCTACCTGCTAGAGAAAATAGAATTGTCAACTAACTTGGAAAGAGTAGGTGCTTTGAAGTCATGCTGATGGGTTTTCAAGTGGCTTTAGGCAAGTTTCTTTATTTTTATTTATTTATTTTTATTTTATTTTTTATTTTATTTTATTTTATTTTTTTGTTTTTTTTTGGGTCACAACCAGTGACGCTCAGGGGTTACTCCTGGCTATGCGCTCAGAAGTCGCCCCTGGCCTGGGGGACCATATGGGACACGGGGGATCGAACCGAGGTCCGTCCAAGGCTAGCGCGGTAAGGCAGGCACCTTACCTTCAGCGCCACCACCCGGCCCCGCAAGTTTCTTAACTTCTCTGACCTATAGTGTTTTATTGCTTTCTTTCTGTGAATATCAACAGTAATACTTGTCATTTGCATTCACATATATAAAACTCTAGTATAGTACCTCAAACATGGTAAGCAAATTATATCTTATACTGGTGATTAATGTAGATAGGTTTTAAAAGAGTATTTTATTTCTAAGCTTAAAAGTGGCTAAGTACTAACTCGAGTTTTAATGTAAATTCTTACTAAAGAAGTTCAGATGGGTTGAACTTTTATTGTATTTCAGATGTATATACTAAGTGCTTTACTTATGCTCTTCATTTGATTTTCACTCTATGAAATAGATGTTATTTTCCTCACTTACATTACAGGTGAGGATGTTCATAAGATAGGTTATATGGGGTTTTGAAGTTGAGAAGTGATAGGACTGGTATTCAGCTCCATTTTCATGCTGTCTGGAATTTTCACTTCCTTGTGCTGCAATCTTCTTGCAGGACATCCTGAATTAAGAGTGGTGCTTGGTGTTTACTGAAAGGTAAACATGTCGGATGAAAATTGAAGCTGAGTGGGAGAATTCAATTAGGAAAGCATTGCTAATGCTGATAGCTCTTTGTTGTTTGGAATTTGTGATGTGGCTTGGCAAAAGTCTTTCCTGGTGCTAATTAGGATTGGTGAAAGTGGTTAAATAAATGAATTTTTTGAACAAAGAAAACATTGAAATTATTTAAGTAAAAAAGCTTTTTCAAAGTACTTTACCATCTTGTCTTACTCAGAGTTGACTGAGAATGGGTCTAATAGTTTATGATTGCAGATCCTTGAAGCTCTCTCTCTCTGTTCTACCTTGGTAGAACATACTTATTTTCCTGACAGCACTTAGAATACTTTATTAT
>PVKC010035565.1:0-13432 GCA_004027635.1 Crocidura indochinensis | reverse complement strand
GGTGAATCTGGGGAAAAAAAAAAAAAAAAAAAGAAGTGGAGAAATGGCATGGGCAGAGTAGGTGGGCAGCTGGAGGCCTATCAGGTCACTTAGGCCTGTCCTGAAGCTGCCTGGCAAGGAAGGCATGCTGAGAGTCTTCTTAGGCAAAATCATCTAGAATTAAGCTTCAGGTTCTAAACTGCTTGCCTCCTGGCATCTCAGCTAAAGTGGGCAGAAAACAGGAAGACAAGCATGCAACATCCTCCTGGACCTTGGAGGTTGTCTAGTCACCTAAGAACAAAGAGACAGGCAAATGGACAGATAGACACACACAGATGCAGAGAGACACTCAGAGACACACAGAAACACAAACATACATAGAGACACACAGAGAAACACAGAAACACTGCATTTCTCACAGGCACTTTTCCTGACCATTTTCTCTACCCTCCCCCTAGACATCCTGAGGTCAGGGATCTTCCCAGTACACTTTAACACCATATCTGCACATTCCCAGAGAATGAAGGGATAGAGTTGGGACAAAGCTGACCTTCCCTTTCACAGTTGGAGAAACTGAGACTCAGAGCAAGGAGAGGTTGGTCTGGAACAGTGCATTACCAGTATGGTGCAGCGAAACATGCAGGAGGTCGGGATAGCCTTGGGTGCAGAAGGGAGGTGCCAAATGATTTTTTTTTTCTAGAAAGAGTTGAGAGGCTAGGCTGGGAAGTGTGGCTTATTCAAATTGGGATGTTCGTATGGTCTTGGAAACCCAGTTCTGGCATGTTTTGTTCTGCAAGACTGAAGAACAAGGAGTGATGCCCACAAATAGGGCCTCTGGGCCCTAGAACCCTAGACAAGGGTCCTCTGCAGGCCCGAGTTCATCAAGTGGCTCTTGATGGCAGGGAGAGTCTTTCCCAGAGCCATTTTTCCCTGGGAGAAGGACAGTGTCTCAGGGGATCTGCTTCCTGAAGCTGTTCCTCACCCTGGTAAAGAAGGGGAACCCCCTCTCTACCTCCAGTTCCCTGCAGCTCCCTTGGGGGTGAGGGGCAAAGAATGATTTGTTTTTCCTGTGACCCTGATTTATGGGCCACTTTGTTCTTTATCTATTTGCACAAACTCGGTAAAGTGACCCCAGTCCTTTCCCGAGGTCAGAGATTCTGTCAACACCTCAGGGTCAGGGGTCAAGCGACCTGCCCAGAGAGAGGGGGTTACAGGAGGTCACCTGGGACTGGAGAGCAGGTTCCAGTTTTGTGCAGTAGAGAGTCTTTGGGGTTCCAGAAGGCAGATAGGGAGAAGCCATGGGTCTGTAGTATCAACACTGCAGGACCGTTCCCCACATTCGAGTCAGAACCCTGACAGGGACTTATTGTCTCTCTTCATTTTAGAGTCAGAAATGGAGATTTGGAGAGAGGAGAGATGCACCCAACATGACCCCAGACAAGGTTTTGTTTTAAACCCCTGCCTGCTCAGTCACTCTGTTCTGTCTCAGGACCTAGTCATGATGATGCCATTCACCATGCCTGACTGATGCTCTTCCAGCTGACTGGCAGCTCCAATTAGAAAAACAGGCCCAGTTCACATTCCTTTCATCTCCCCTCTGATGTGGCCCCTTTTGTCTTCCCCCACACCTCTCAGTAGATTCAAATTGTTCTGTTATAGGATATCTGGATTACGTTAACACAGAGGTCAAAGGGCAACAAACTCAAGCCCCTTCAGTGGGTAGACACCTCACAATTAAATGTGTAAGGAAAGGGGGGACCCTCTGCCCCTTCCCAGCACAGAGCTCTAGAGAAGTCATGGAGCCTCATCTTGAGGCCTCTGAAAAAAATTAGGGATCTCCCTCATTGTATACTTTTGGGGAGTCCTCATCTTCATGCCTCAGTCTACACTGTCATAGACCCTTTTCTCCCAGTGCTGGAAGGCATGTCCTCTCTTCCCTCACTCTTCAAGTAAACCTACAATGGATTGGCCATACCCTTAGGAAGATCAGAAATCTCTCCTGGGGCCGGCGTGGTGGCGCTAGAGGTAAGGTGTCTGCCTTGCAAGCGCTAGCCTAGGACAGACTGCGGTTCGATTCCCCAGCATCCCACATGGTCCCGCAAGCCAGGGGCAATTTCTGAGCGTTTAGCCAGGAGTAACCCCTGAGCATCACCAGGTGTGGCCCAAAAACGAAAACAAACAAAAAAAAACAAAACAAAAAAAAAGAAATCTCTCCAAGGGACTGACTTTAGTCAATCAATGCTCACCAACTAGAATCCATTCTTCTTCAGCTCATTCCAAGTTATTCACTTGACATTGTATTCAGGCCTGCCAACCCAACTTCTCTAAGCCTTTAATGACCAAAGCCATGTTTGTCCACATAGACAACTCAATTCTATTTGACCCAAGTGAACCCAATATGTCCCTGAAAACTCATATTCCAGTTAACCGCCCAATCCAACACAACCTAACCCATTCAATGCAGAAAGAAGAAATCATCCCAATCCATGTTTATTCTTTTCACTTAATTCATACTGATACGATGCAAAAGGCTTCCCGGGCCCAGAGAATATACTCTATCTCTACCTAATACAACTCACCACAATTGAATGCCACTACACATACCTTACAGATTAAAACGTTTTGTGTTTTTGTAAAAGACAGTGAGTGATCCCATCTAAAGAAAACAGCAAGTTCTGCTGCTTGCAATCATTTGGCTTCCAAGCATTCCTGCAGAGGAGGTTCTCTTTTGTCTGTCCTACATGCTTTTCTAGTTCCAACCTCCACTACGGAAAGTGTCCCTCTTGCTCAGACGTGTCACTGTGAGTGCGCTGAAAAAATCTTCACCTCCCACAAAGAGAAGGGCCCAGGAGATTTCAGACATAGGTTGCCTTTGCCCTCAGAGGTACCAACACTCTCACTAACTTAGGTAAAGGCTATGGTAGCTCCAACACTCTCACTGGGGTTAGTGAGAGTGTTGGAGCTACCATAGCCTTTACCTAAGTTTGTGTGCATGAGCTGTTTCCCAGTGACATGAAGAATCAGTGTGACAGTTGGACTGCCTGATGTGAGTGACAGATGGGAATTACAACGACCGTAACCACTATGCACATGCCTTACGCTGCATTGTCTTCATCTTCAGAATCCCAGCCTACCCAAGAATGCAATTTCATTGGATGGGTTTCTCCTCCATCTTTCTTGCTTCCAATTCAAGTCCCACTCTGTTGACAGATGATGCCTTAAATATCTGTCACTCACAGTTTTAAACTTCTTGGATGATGTCCTGTTTTCCCTGAAAAAAGGCTCAAATTTCTTGATAAGGCCTTCACTACATATTTATTACTCACTCCATCAACTTCAGATTTCACTATTGTCACCCTCCATGCTCTTCCCAGCATTTACTGTCTGTGATAGAAATATTATGTCCCCCTTCATTCAGTTCACTTGTCCTCCCTACTTAGGTCCTAGCTGCAGAGTCACTCAGTTCAGGACTTCTCAGAGCCGGAGGCTAGACTGTTTTTGCTTACAATCTATCTCCATACCATCCTTCCCTTATCAGTTTGATTGCAGGTTCTTGTGTAATGATGCTTTCCCTCCAATGTAAATTCCACAAATAGCAAGAAACATGTTTTATCCCCCCTACCTTTTTTAACTTAAATCCTACTTGTACAGTGTATGTGCTGGATGTCCATATTGAGATATTTTCCATCACCTTTTACCAAATGATTAAGACGCCAGTTCACCTCATTCATTTATTAATTTCTTCTTTTTATTGTTTGTTTTTTTTTTTTGTGGCCACACCTAGAAGTTCTTAAGGCTTAGTCAGTTTTGACTCTGAGCCCAGGGATCAATCCTGATGGGGGGTATACGAGACCATAAGTGATATCAGGGCTCAAACTCAGATTGACTACATACAAGGGAAGCTTCCTATCTGTTCTACTATCTCTCTGGCTCCTTAATTTATTCTTTTGGGGTTTAGACTGCAATTGGTAGTACTCAAGGCTTACTCTGGATTCTGTGTTTAGGGATTACTCCTGGGTTCTAGGGTAATTTTACATGGTGGTGGAGATTGCACAGGGTTGGCTACATGCAACATAATCTATCAGGCCGCAAACGGCCCTCCATACAACATTTTGTGGTCCTGCCCTAGAGGAATCTTGTTTTGTTTTGTTTTGTTTTAGTTGTTTGGGTCAAACCCCCCAATGTTCAAGGCTTATTTTGCACTCAAGGATCACCCCGACTTTGCCTCCTGCGGTCTGCAGGTAAATTGAGTTTGAGACCCCTGATTCTACATATTTCTCTAATAGATGCTTCCAATATATATACTTTTCAATTTTGTCTGTTAAGAATGAACCTTGTCTGCAACCCCAAGTCTAGACACAGTGGGGATAAAGAAACTCATTAGCTCTGGCAGGGAGTGTAAGTAGGTGGGATTGAGGAAAGATGCAACAGGAAGAATCCCTGGAAGGCCTTGGAGGATGAGAATCTGTGTGTGAGACTGCCAAGGGTCTAAATGGATGCCTAGCCAAGAGAGATCCTTGCACTGTTCTGGACTGTAGTGTAGGATGACTCTGAGAAGCAGTAGGTTATAAGAGAAAGAGCAGCAGAGAGTGATGTCCCCTCAACCTTGCCCTCATATGTGCCACCTCCCACCAGAGCCACCGCAGGACCACCCAGACACAGCTGTCTCATGGATACTTGCCAGCTGGATTGAACATCCTGGAGAAGTGACCTGATGCACGTTGGTGCCATTTGTGTTTCTCACCTTCCAGCTGGATGGTGCTGAACTCAAATGAAATAGACAAGTTTGATGGTTCTGGCCATTTCTATTGACACCATCTGTTGGCAAGACATCTAATGTGAGCCATTGAGAATGGCACATGCCAGTATCAACATAGAGAAGCAAACTTGGCAATGACCTAGATGAGAGTCAATGAACCCTGAACTCACAGACAAGCTCTTCCCTACCCTCTGTCCAGGATAATCACTGACAAAATTCCATCTCCAGAGGCCTGCAAGAAAAGATCTCAATCTTTCTTGCTTGCTTTTTGTTTCGGTGAGGGGCATACCTGATGGTGCTCAGGAATTGCTCCTGGCTCTGAGCTCAGGAATTACTTCTGGTGGAGAGCAGGGCACTATGTGGGATGTTTGGGATTGAACTCAGGTCAGCCGTACTCAAGGCAAATTCCCCACCTGGTGTACATGACAAACATTCTATCTGCTGTGCTATCTCTCTGGCCCTCTATATTGGTCTTTAAGAAAAAGCTCTCTGGACTGCTATCACTTTTAAATAAACTGAAGGAATCTCTGGAACAATTATTTCACTAATGTCAAAAACACTTCCCCAACTTGGGTTTTCTTCTTGTGATTAGCATGTTTCAGGTGTGAAGTTTCTTCACTGAAATGCGTTGGTTAATTGTCTTGCAGGTGGAGGCACATTTACGAATGAGTAGACTGCCAGAGCAGTGGGTCCAACCACACCCCTACCTCAGTCACCTTGGCACACACAGAGGAACCCTTGTGAGCAAACTGGTTAGTAGAACTCACAGTTACTATTATGTGAGAGCCTGAGATGTTGGGCAATTGGCAGGTGCCAAGTGCAGAATGTGCCCCCCCAGCTCTCCAGAGATGCCTGTATGGGCAGAGAACCCTAATGAGCTCCCCAGCCATTATTGCAAAATGGACCCGGTAGGAGATTTGGCCTCTGGACATACTGCTGGAGGTTTGGAAATGAATACATTTAGAGAATGTTTAAACATCAGAGGTGCAACTGCTCTTAAAATCATCTGAGCAAACCCCTCATTTCATAGTGGGGAGTGCCAAAGTCAGCGACGAGCAGGTACTTGCTGGGGTTAGGCCAGCAGTAAGAGTTGGGGGCTGAGAGCCCAGCTGCCACCCCCCCCCCACCACCCAGTTGTGTCACATCTGATTTTCATCCTCCAGAGCACAGAGCCTGCTGTGCTCTCCTAGCTGCCCTCCAGGGATTCTGCTCAGTGAGCCCCCAGGGGACCTCAGCATCTAACTGTGGACTAGCAGACTCTGAGCCATTTGTTCAGCCCTCTTGGGGGGGGGGGGGGCGTCTGTCCTCACATTCCTTTCAGTGTCTCCAGGGAGTCAGGCATTTAATCTTCACAGAGGTTGGCATTGCTTTGTTTTGTTTCTCCCTCCATTTTACAGATAAGGGGAAACTGATCTGTCAGCTAGGTGGCCCGGAAACTGTGTCTCCCACCGCCCCCACCAAGTCTGATGGATTTGAAAGGCAAAGGGCAGGAATGGAAGCTGTAAGATTAAGAAGACCTGGTGGCTGGTGGGGACAGGCAGTTACCACATGGCCTCGGCCTTGGGGTGTAGGGGGGGTTAGTAGGAGAGGGGAGCCCTTGTCCTGTCATAAAAGTGGTTTAAAGCCTCCAAGTCCTTGTTTAAAGGAGGACCAGGAGTCTCCTGGTGGATTTGGAGATGACTTCAAGTGCTTGTCTTGCAAGTGTGAGGCTCTGAGTTTGCTCCTTGGTGCCACCTGCATGTACGAATGTGAACCCTAGTAGCCCCACAGTAAGAGAGTACCATCTCCATCACTCCAGAGTGCCAAACAAAACAATGCCAAGTATATGCCAAACAGCCAAGGGTATACAGATGGCAATATACCATCAAGGGTATTCAGATGGCAGTACTCAAATATGTGAACCCCAAGACCACCGTGACTATCCCTAAGAACACTACAATCAGAGTAGGTGCAAGCACCTCAACTAAAGTGTGTCACCCACAGCATCCCCATAGTGTGTCCTCCAAAAACAAGCAGGTATGACAACCTCCCCAAAACATTATAAAAGCAACTACAGAAAAAGGGACATGGGAAGGGGCTTCAATCAAATAAAATGAAGCTATCTGGCATGTGGCAAGTTTCTTACTAGCCCAAACACTGGGGCTCTGATTCCATAAATACTCTTTCCTAGGGTTCCATGGCCACCCCACGATTCAGTACTTCATGTCCTTCCCCCCTTCCTCAGCTCTCCTGTTAGGCCCTGTAGGGTTTCTCGCTTAATTCAGCACTCACAGCCACAATATTCCCCATCCCTAGATCCTTGTCTCATGAGGGCAGAGAAAACCAAAATTAGGCATGGTGGAGGGACTCATCAGAGGCGGCAGCAGATCTGGGAGTGGGGTCTGAATCTTGGGATTCCAAATGCAGTGCTCTCCCCTCCTTCAAGCATACCCACAAACTCACCACCCAACTTACCCTGGGAGTTCCTCCATGAGTTAGATGAGCAGATCGTGTAAGCTAAGCATGGGCCATGATAACATGGTTCAACTACTTTTTTGCCTAAAGTTTTTCCTGCCAAGGTCTAAACATATAGAACTGGGTTCATCACCATGGATTTCAACCCAGGTTAACCACCCAGGATCTTTGCTCAGGTTCTAGGCCAAAGGCCTAGGGTTCCCCATAATACCAAGAAGACCAATTGTGTCCCATAGAATGTGCTTGCAGGTCCTCATAGACCCCAGCAAGAGGCTATCCTGCATACAATCAAAGGCATTCCAATGAGGACCGCCAGAGGGCGCTGCACTGAGGGGTGTCTTGGGAGCAGGTAGACAAGAGGCAATTCAGTGCGGGAGATTGATTAGGTTATAGACCTTTGCTGCCCACCTCGGCCATCCTAGGCTTGGGACTGCACCCACCCACGTAACCCAGAGCCTCGAACGAGCAAAGCTGGTCTGGTTCGGTGACAAGCCCCTTCCAGTCATGCCCTGTGTTCTCCATGTTCTGGGAAAAAAATGTGGGATCAAGCGTAGGATCATATCAAATGCAAGGGCCTGCTTGCCTGCACTGGTGCCATGGGGTGAACTGTGCCTCCATTGGTCTCTGGATCTCTGATTCATCGACAGCTTACTGAGACTGTTGAATGTCCTTGGGTAGAGTCATCTGGGTTTAGAACTAGGGTTATCAGCTACCAACACTCACTTTCCGTAGGATGATGTTGTGGACTCAGCAGGCTGTGAATTTTAGGTGAATTTTGTTTTATTTTGCCCTTTTTTACCACACTTAGCTGTGCTTGAGTCTTACTCCTGACTCTGTGCTCAAAGATCGCTCCTGGGAAGCTCAGATCACTTTATGGGGTGCCAAGGATTGAACCCCTGGTCAGCTGTGTTCAGGGCAAGCTTACTCTGGTCCAATAAGACCAAGATATGATGTTTGTTTTTGTGTATGGGTTGCCAGGATCTAACCAAGTTAGCTACTAGCAAAGCGGGCATCTTACCTGCTGTACTATCTCATCAGGTGCCTCAAGTGAATTTTGTAAAGTCAGAACTTGATCAAGCTCATCAAAGAACCAGCAAGAACCATGGAAAGAGGATTCAGTTCTCCTTCCCAGACAACGTCAGCCTGGGCCAGCTCAGAAACTCCTAAAACTAGTTTGGAAGAAGCAAAGGTCTCCCAACTTGTCTGAGAGTCCCCACAACCAGCTGCTCTGGAGGTACTTGCCTTGCCCTCTCCATTTGCTCTGGAATAGTCCACAGCCTACTATATTGGGGATTCTTTCTTTCCCTCTCAACCTTGTGTGGTACATTTTGTTCTTGGGGGTCACCTAAATGCCAATGTGGGGTGTAGAACTCCCTCCCTCCTCTCTGACTCTGTCTTTCTGTCTCTCTCCCTCTATATCTGTTGCTCTCTGCTTTCTGTTTCTTGTCTTTATGTTTCTGTTTCTCTCTCTCTATGACTCTGTCTGTCCATCTGTCTGTCTGTATCTCCCCTCACATTTTCTAAAATAAATTTCTTTCCTTTACTCTCACAAAATTCTTTTCTGTAAGAAGATAAATAAACCCAGGAGACTTAGGCTGGGGTCAGGGTGTCCATGTCCTCCCCATGCAGGGGTTCCTGGGGGTTTGTATGAGTCCTGATGTCCCCCAGAAGCTCACATTGAGGACCTGGGGAACCCAGTAGGAGGGTAGTAGGAACATACTTTGGTAACCTCCTACTGCCACAGTGACTCGCCACACACCAACTACACCCTTTGTTTTTTTATGGGGTGTGGGGATTCCTGATGGTAAGCTCCCATGTGCAGTGTGTGTCCAGTAAGGTCTTGAATAGACATTTGTTGGCTCTTTGGATAGACATGTCCAAACCCCCAGGTCTGGGTCTCTGGCCCCTTGATTATGTACCCCTGAATTCTCAGCCTTCCTATCCACATGGGCCAGCAGACAAGAACTCCAATCAAGAGAGGTCAAAGAATAATTTTGTCCTAGGTTGTCTAAAGTCTTGAGTTCTGATCTTGATCTTGACTCTGATCTTGGGCTAATTTTTAACCTTCAAGTCTTTTTTCTTCCTTGGTAATATTACCAACTTAGAACAATAACTTAGGGTCCCGGGAGATAGCATGGAGGTAAGGCGTTTGCCTTTCATGCAAAAGGTCATCGGTTCGAATCCCGGTGGCCCATATGGTCCCCTGTGCCTGCCAGGAGCAATTTCTGAGCATGGAGCCAGGAGTAACCCCTGAGCACTGCCGGGTGTGACCCAAAAAAAAAAAAAAAAAAAAGAACAATAACTTAGAGTATTTCTTGAGAGAGTTAGTAAGGTCTCATATGTGGTAGCTCCTGGCAGGAGAATGTCACATAAAGAATTTCTGGGTCAGGGGCAGAGTGGTAGATAGTACAGTGAGTAAGGTGCTTGCCTTATGCACAGTCAATTCAAGTTTGATCTCTGGCATCCCATATGGTCTCCTCAACCTGCCAGAAATGATTCCTGAGTGCAGAGACAGGAATAATTCCTAAACACTGCTGGGTTTGGCCCAAGAAACAAAAACAAAATAAAACAAACATTTTTGGAATGAGGGTCACTGTTAATGGTGCTCAGGAAACCGTGTAGTATCAGGGATCAAATCTAGGGTTCCTGCTTCAAAAGCACTAGCTCCAGACCCAGCCTTAGAGGATTCTTTTTTTCATAATAAGGATCTGGAGTGCTGTTAGGGGGAGAAATACTATACTTAGTGGTGCCTGGGGCACTCACCATGTAGTGTCACGAATAGAACTGGGCTCTCTTGAAAGATATGTGTTCTGCTCCTTCACCATTTCTCTAGCCCCAATAATGTTTAGAATCAAACCTAGGTCTTCAGAAGTGCACAGCTTCACATGTACTCTACCATGTTCCTCTGTGTCAAGCTTCATGACAAGGTCTTAAGGCCTAGTTATGGCCGTAGGGCTGCAATATTGATCTCAAGAATACTGCTCTGACCTTTGTTGATTGTCCTCCCTCCAATGCCCCAAGCACACAAGTCTCCTTCCAGCCCATCTGCTCCTTCCAGACTTCACTGTCTCCTGCTCTGACTTATAGATCATCCCTCTGTTCTGTCTTTCTCAAACCACTGCTCCTTCTCCTCTTTATTGAACAGATCCTCCCTGAAACTCCTCCCCAAATCTTCCTCCTGTGAGCACATCTTCTGAGATCTCCACTAGCAGTGAGAAGATGAAGAGATGGTGGCTCAGAGCTAAGGGATCTAGCTGGTTCATTTCCAAATCTCAGCTTCCAAGGAAGGCACAATCTGTAGGGTGCTGAGGATCTGTGTAGGGTCTGGAGCCTAGCTCTGGGGCATCCTGAAGAGAGAGAGAGGCCAGGAATATTACCTCCTGGAGAAGGTGAGAGAGATTCAGAGCGTAAATGACTCTCCAGCCAGTCAACATTTTGGTCCAGGCCTGGCTCCTTAAAGCCTAGGTAAATTTCCAGTCCCAGTTGTTTCTGTTGTGAACACCCCCTTCTGTGCAGTCTCCCCCAGGCCCGGGCATTTTGGTAGGAGTCGAACTTGCTAATTATTTTTGCGATATTGCAGAGATAGAGCTATCATGCAGCTTATTTTGTGCAATTTCTTCTCCCAAAGTTTGTTTGGAGATAGGAAAGCAAAAGTTATATTAGTAGGGAGGAATTCATGCTGCCTGTAGATCATAGAGGGTGGCCCAGTTTGGGAGCCCTACAGAGAACAGATTGAGGAAGTTGACAAAGAAAGTTCCATGGACAAAAATACTGATGGATCTAACTTTCTCTTGAATTCCAAGCAACTCACTCTCCCACCCTTCTTCCTTCCTAGAAAGTGCATTGTGTTCTCAGAGGCTAACACTGGCCTTGGAAGAGGCCCACCAGGCCTCGTGGGTAAGAAAGAGCCTTGCAGGAGAGCAGGCAGCCAGGCAGGGTCAGGATTCTGGAAGTCCTTCAAACACAGTTGCAGGAGCTCACAATCCACCAGCCCACACACAGAACTTTATGTCCGTTCACTTCCCCACTTCCAGATGCAGCAGTAGGTGGGCAGGGAACAACACATCGAGGCCTTTGGGAAAGGAATCTGAAGTTTCAGGGGCAGCAGGGTTAGACTTGTGTTACTAGAAAAATCTTCATCTCACCCTATCACTTGAATCAGGATTTGACATCCCGAGTCCACCATCTTGTAAACCTCCTCCTTTGAAAATGCAATCTTGTCCCACTACAATCAGTTTCCTGGAGGCTTTTTCATTCAAAAGCCAGCACTTAAGATGTCTTTATTTGTTTTTGTTTTATTTGTATTTGTTTTGGGGGACTACACCTAGCAGCACTCAGGGGCCCATTCCTGGTGGTGCAAAGGGCACTCCTGGAATTGCTCAAAAAAACACGCAGTGCTGGGGAATGAACCTCACCCAGAACTCTCCTAAACAAACCATGTACACCAGCTCTTGGAACTATCTTCCTGTCCCAGCACCTACCTTTTTAAAAAAGACAAAAGCATTTTAAGGTGAATGATACTATACAACTTCATGAAGTATTATTTTATTTTATGTACAACCTAAACTAGGCACGTACCAAATACAAGTCAGAGTGTATTACAGTTTTACATTCGAAACACAGATAAAAGCCCAAGTACTCATGTGAAGGTGAGAAGTTGTTTCTTTGTCCCTACAATCCTTGTGTTGTAGTTTATTGTAAAGCTGCTGCTTATATTCAGTAACAGAAAATAGCGCAGAGATGGGAGGTGTGAGCTGCTTTGGAAGAAAAGATTCAGGCCCTCACAAACTTACTATCAAATTCACTTCATGCACCTTGGGAGTGAGTGACTCAATAAGTCCAGAGCCAATTATACATGGGAGTTCAACTCAAGTCTGATGTTTACTAAGGGATCAGCGACCGAAAAGTTTTACATGTATTTGATTTTTATATGGGTAAGTTATATATAAATTCTCTATAAAGTTATACATAAATGCATTCACTATATCTAAATTAGAGATATAAACTGTATAAAGTTTTATGTAAGTAGAGGCACATATGCTACATATAAAATTATATATAGAAATTATATGTGTATTATTATGTACATATATATGCACAAATTTATACACAGATGTTCTCTTACATGCACACACATATACAGAGTGACTCTGATTATTCTTTAGAACTTAGATGCACAAAAGGCATTTGGGGGAGAATATTTGTTTAGAATATTCTTTAGAAGCCACAGCAGATGGTAATAAGAAAAAGCAGACCAATGTTTTTGTGTGTTTGGAATTTTTTTTTTTTTGTGCCCTACCTGGTTGTGTTCAGGGTATACTCATGGCTCTGTGCTAAGAAGTTACTATTGGTGGGCTCAGGGGATATATGGGATGCCAGGGATCAAACCCATCCTACCTACTATACGATTAATCCAGCCCCAAAGCAAACCAACCTTGACTGATTTGTTTTAAAATTCCCTCAAAAATCAATTTTCCACATTTGCTGTGTTTCAGGTAGTTGAATTGAGTGTCCAGGTTAGAGAAGGATATAGAACTAGAAAAAATTTAGGTCCTATCCAGTTTCTCCAGTTTATTGAATAATAAAAACGCTTTTGCTTCATGAGTTTCTAACTCAGTGTACTGTTCATACTCTGTGATTACACCAGATCCATCACAATGAACTTTTTCTCTTTGTTTATTTTCAAAGAGAAAAAAAATCACCTATAAACTTTGAATTTTTGAAAGCAAAGACCATACCCAAGGTGCTCTAAAAAATCCACTTGCAAACTTTGAATTCCAAAGACCATACCTAAGCTACTCTGTAGACCTAGGATCTAACAAAACTTTGGCAGAGAGTAGTTTCTTAGTCTAGTCTCATAACAAATGAGATCAGTTTAATACCCTGCAGCATAAGCATCCATTTTAAAAACCTACTGCCCAGAACCAGGCTCAAAGGGAAGAAAGGATACTTTGCATGTAGAATGCCTGGGTTCGACCCCTGCTACTGAGTAGTGTCCCAAGCACTGCTGAGAATGGCCTTAAGTCTATCTACTGTCATGGCCCCTTGCAACCTTCGGGCTTCAGAAGTGAACAAGCCTGCATTCCTTCCCCCCTCCAAAACTCCTGGGCTAAGCACAATAGCTGCAGGCCTCCTGGTGTCATGAGAACTCCCAGGAATTACACACAAACCAGTCTTCCCACCTAGGGAATATTTCAAAGATGCTTCTTTGCTCAGTTCTGCCCTCCCATACCACCACTG
>PVKC010035564.1:0-13340 GCA_004027635.1 Crocidura indochinensis | reverse complement strand
CAGGAGTAACCCCTGAGCACTGCCGGGTGTGACCCAAAAACCAAAAAAAAAAAAAAGAACTACCAAACATGAGGTGTAATTAGTGAAAGAACTTTTGTATAGTGTATGAGAATATAGCACGCTTGAGTTAAGTTTTAACCAAAGCTAGAGATAAGGGTGGGAAAGTAACAGGTGCTCTGGGGTGAAGCAGAGAGTAGACAGGCACGGAAAAATTCTGCCTTGCACACAGGCAGGAGGAAGCCCTGAACACTGCTGGGTGCCCCCTAACAAATAAGAAGCATTCTAAACCACGGGACTGGAGAGAGTGTACAGCAAGTGCGACACTTGCTTTGCACGAGGTTCAGCCCGACACTCCATACGGTTCTCGAGTGATTCCTGAGTGCAGCTTCCAGTAAGCCCTGAGCACCACCAGCTGCAGTCCCAAAACAACACACAGCGACTCAGAAAACATGAACAGAAGTCGACTAATAAAGAACACGAAGCGGCTCATTACAAGAGATCAGACGTCAATTTTCAGCGTCCGGATATTTATATAATGGCTGCAAAAGCAGGATGATTCAAGATTAAACCCCGACAGAACGGAGCTGCTAGATCCTAAACCCATCTCACTCAGCTTTCGGGTCACACCAGGCTGAGCTGTGCTGGGTAGGAAACGAACCCGGGTCCCAATATGTGAGGCGAGCAGCCAACCCCGCTGTTGACTCTCTTCTGGCTTCGAGCAAAATAGTTCCCAGCACGAGAGACAGAAACACGGAAATGGGTAGGAGTCGAGGGGAAGTCCCTGGTCCGGGTTCCTCAAAGGGACCTCTCGCCGGACTGTCCCCACCAGCTCCAGCCCTCGGAGCGACTCACCAGGATGTTGTCGGGCTTGATGTCGGCGTGCAGGATGTTGCAGCGCTTGAGCAGCTTGAGCGCCAGGAAGAGCTGCTGGCTGTAGGAGCGTACGGCCTTGATGTGCAGCCCCACGTCCTTGCCGTACTTCTTCAGCACCTCGCGCAGATTCATACTGTCGGAGGAGAGGGGAAGCAAAGGTTCGAAAACGAAAGAAAGAAAAGCTGACATCTCGGAGCGTGAAGTCGGCGCAAACTCAAAGCATAAACTTGGACTCAAAAGCAATACCACCGCACGCAAAAAATACGACCCCACACTTGTCGAGTGAGACCCTAGGTTTGGTCCTAGGATAGGAGGGGAAGAAAAAGAACAATTATTCTGCATTGAAGTCAGAACGTCTGAAATTGCTTACACAGGTGATTTCCCAGAAAACCTTAATTTTCAAACGGGGAGAAGGAAGACAAGCGCAGGGAAATCCCCACTGGCCTGAGAAGGCAAACTGTAATTGCAAGCTCATCAATGGAGACCAGAACGGCATTTCTTCTATCTTTTTGTTTGGGCTACATCCGGCTGTTTACTAGGGCTTATTCCTGTAGGGCTCTGGGGTGCCAGGGATTGAACCCAGGTTGGCCACAGGAAAGCAAGCTGCCATACTATTTCTCTGGCTTCAATTTTCCTTTTTTCGGGGAAAAGGGGTGTATGCAGGGCTCAATCCTGGCTCTTATCGGGGATCACCCCTGGCGAGCATTCAGGAGACCATACAGGATGATGGGGCTGAACAGGGACAAAACACTTGCCTAACACACACCTCTCCAGCTGCAGAACCTTGTGTTGACCCATCATTAGCGTTTCCTTTGCTCCTGGCTCAATCCTTCCCTTTCAGGAACTTTCAGGAGGCGGCCTAGGAGTCAGTTCCCACACATGGCACTGTCCTTAATGCTTTTGTGCCAACGGTGGTCGAGAAGTCAGTTCTCAACCCTAAGCTAAAAACCAGGGCGAGCCAGAAAACCCCCACAGATCCTCTAGGGTCAAGCACATCTCTAAAATGAAACCAGCAGAGACAAATTTCTCAAGAGAAGAGCACAGGTTGACACGGTACCTGAGAGGCTCAAATACAAGGCACAGATGCTGTTTGTGATAAAAGTGTCGGAAGAGTCGCAGGCAATGGAATTTGTCATCAGGATCGGCGTCGTTAAGTTTTTTCAAGAACTCGAGTTCTTTTAAGCCCGTCTTTTGCCTGGAATTCCAAAGGAAATTAGGTCAATCTCAACTATAGTCAGAAGAAAATTCAATCATAATTATTTGCTGGTCCTGACCCGATCTGATGTTTCATGGTGGGCGATGCCCAAAGTTGAATCTTGTCTGCTGCACACAAGGCAAAAACACTAGCTTCATCTCTCTGGCCCCATGTTTACTTTTTCTTTCTTTTATTGGGATAGGGGGAGAGCTTCCAAAGTGATGCTCAGGGTACTCTACCTCAGACCCAGCAAAGTGCCAGGAGAAATGAGCCCCTCCTCTTCGTGTGCCCACTGTTCCTGGCCCGTTTTCTCTAGCTCCAAGATGTGCTATCTTGGGGCTGGGCGGTGGCGCTGGAGGTAAGCCTTGCCTGCGCTAGCCTTGGATGGACCGAGGTTCGATCCCCCAGTGTCCCATATGGTCCCCCAAGTCAGGAGCGACTTCTCAGAAGTTGCTCCAGGCAGGCATGGGGGACCATATGGGACGCTGGGATTCAAACCACCTGGATAAGCTGCGGCAAGGCAAACGCCCTATCACTGTGCTATCTCTCCGATTCCAAACACCACATTCTTGAGCTGACAGCCATTACAGAACCCTTTATTGCTGCCCCCCCTCCGTTTTGGGGGGGGGGGAGGCACACCCGGTGATGCTCTAGGGTTACTCCTGGCTATGTGCTTAGGAATCACTCCTGGCTCGGGGGGGGGGACCACATGGGACGCCAGGAATTGAACCCAGGTCCGTCCTGGGCGAGCCGTGTGCAAGGCAAACGCCCCAGTGCTGTGCTATGGCTTCGGCCCCCTTACTGCTGCATTTAAGCTTTTCACAACAGGCGGAGACACGAGTCACCACAGTCGAGTTCTGACATGATTACCACTCCAATTAAAAGCCAGTCAACAACCACTTCTGCCTTTCAACCTCAGCACTTGCTCCCCCAACAGAGGCTTTTATCAAAAAGCGGCACGGGAAAGGCCCAGGCACCCGCCGCCTTCCCTGGACTCACTCACATGAGCTCATTGTTCCTGATGATCTTCACGGCCACCTCCTGGTTGGCCCTGGCGTTGTCCCTGGCGCGAACGACGTTGCTGAAGACGCCCTGGCCCGTGTAGCCGTACACATTGTACCGCTTGTCCAGGACCTCTCCTATGTTCACACCTGAAAGACGACGTGGAAGAGAGTTTGGGCTCCGATCAACAGAATCCCACCACCAGAGGGCAGGCAGCGAGCTGCAGGCGAACGGTGGCACTCAGGTGTGTGTGATGAGGAACGGAGGCACTTACGGTAATAGCCTTCCGCGTCGGTCCAATTATCCCTGAGGTTGGGGTTCTCTTTGAAATCTTTCCCAATACCTGCAGCCCGAAGACGAGCACTCTGCAAAGGAGGAGGAGCCATGAGCCGAGCAGGAGAACACCCACTGCAGCGGGGAACCCTCAGGAGAATGACTACGACACCCACGACAGGAAAGAACTCAAAGCTAAAACAGCGCAGCAGGGAGGGCAGCTGCCCTGCATGCAGCTGACCCGGGTTCGATTCCACACCGCTGGGTGTGGGCCTTAACAAAAAACCGAAAGTGCCTCAAATCCAGAAATGAACTCTCTGCCTATTGAGGACACCCAGCTGGCACCTCGATTCTCACACTTTCCCCATGCCTCTGCCAGGTAACGAGGAGAGGAAGACTACTGGCCTCTGGAAAAGTCCTTCCAGGAGCCTCCTCACGCTTTAGCTTCTAACCCATCTTGCTCCGGAAGGTGAAACGTGTTGGTAACACATGTTAACTCGGACTGGACTCGATTTCAACCTCTCATCACATGTTCATGCACCAGAAAACCCCTCACCAAACACGCCTTCTCTTCGGGTGATCTCAGAGTTAGAATGGAAATGGCCACAAATTCCTGATATGCTGATCCCCCAACCCCCAAAGAATGCTGCTACAACTTTAACAAAGTGCTAAATAAAAGAAACAACACAACACACTTCTTTTTTTATTGGGGGGGGGGTCACACCAGGCAGTGCTTAGGGGTTACTCCTGGCTCCACGCTCAGATATCGCTCCTGGCAGGCACGGGGGACCATATGGGATGCCTTACCTCCATGCTATCTCTCCAGCCCCACAACACACTTCTAACATCTATAACTAACTCTTCCATCAATTTTTTGTTGGCAACACCCAAGGCTCCTGAACTCTCTTCTCCCTGGGCTTGGATCCACTGCTGACACATATCCACCCGACTGGTTCCCAGAGAATGTGTTTCATTTATTTTTGCGTTAACATCTCTGTTGAACTTGTTTTAAAATTTTGACCCAAGAAAACCTTAGAAAATTTTTGCAAAACGATTCCCAAGAGTTTCAGGATATCCTAATCCAAACTGACCCTCACACCTTCTCACTACACACATCTCAGTAGAAGATGTGACTCTTGGATATGGCTCCCAAGGCTCACTTTGGCCCTGTCTGTGCCCGGATCACTCCTATCTTAACAGTTGTGTCTTTATGAACTTAAATTTACTTACGTCAAAATACGCAGCAAACATGTCATCAGATTCTGTAAACATATCAGGTGCCGAGATCTTCTTCTGAGATGAACCTTAAAGGGAATCAGCATTAATACTGGGAAAATGAAGAACTACAAATGACAAGAGGGAAATCTTTGACGGGAAATCACTAATAGCATTTCAAATTCCCTCATCGTCAGCTTAATACAACTCAATGTACCAATCATATAACCGTTAGGGGGGAAACTCATACTATACCCTTTTACTTCGGCATCACTCTAGCCCAGGGGTCTCAAACTCACGGCCTGCGAGTTGTTGCGGCCCTCCGTACAATATTTTGTGTCCCGCGGCCGGTCTCCAAATATGCGATTTTTGTTCGGTAAACGAATAATCGCGAATACTGCGATATTTGAAGGCCGGCCGCAAGTTTTTGAGATCCCTGCTCTAGCCCATACACTACCCAGAAGTATGGAAGATAACGAGCTCCGGCCAGCTGCCCCTGACACCAGGCAGACGGAGTGATTCACTCCGGTACCGTCTCTTCCCTCTCTCTCCTCAGCCTCACTATCACCGCGCCCACACGCGCTCACCATTGTTCTGCTCGACAGTCATCAGGTTGTGCTTGGCTTTCACCGAGGCCTCGAACGTGTCCACGTTCTCCCGCTCGTACTCCTTGACGTCGGCGGCCACCCTCTCCAGGATGTCCTCTGGGGATGGCGAGCGCGTGCGCGTGCTGCTCTGGGGGCTGCTGGGCTCCGAGGGCACTGACATGTTGCTGTCATCGGCGAGGTACTTGTATTTCTGTCAGGACAGTGGAAGGGTCAGCGTGCGGCCAGACAGCAGGAAAATATTTTAAGAACAGCAGCACTGGGAAAGTGCGATGGGGCTGGGCTGGGAGATAGCAAAGGGCTGCAGGCACAAGACTGACTGGCACGTGGGAGCCCGGGGATCACCCCGGCAACACTCGGTGGCCAAGTACCACCAGGTGTGACCCAAAACACAGCAGAGCCCAGAGTGCCAACTAATGTTTTGCCTTTACAAGCTCCCTATGATGCCTCGGTCGGAGCACATCCACAATCCCTTATAGACAATCCCGCATGCTTCCGACTCTGCCAACATTCCGTCAGGTGCACAGTCCACACGGCAGAACCTGGCCGAGACGTGCTGGAACTTCTAGTCTTCTGTGGTCTAGGCCAAGGCAGAAACCCCACTATGTCTGAGGATGGGGCGCTGCCCTAGGCCGCGCTGGCGGGGCCAGTCACAGACAGAGATGCACCGTATGACCTTTCTACAATTCAACTATTTCTGAGTTCTGAAGCACATCTGGCCCCAAGGATTGGAGATAAGGGATTGTGGTCCTGGGTAAGAACAAAAGAAGATTCAACCAAGTCTTTGGAGGTTTCATTTCAGTATTGATCTTATCAGCGTCTCAGAAAAGTCAGTCCCACTGGTAGTCAGTCGTCTTTGCTCGCTTGTCCGGTAATTCAGCCTTTTGCTCTGGGTCGACAAACTCTCGTCCCTACCTACAGTTTGCTCTACTGGTTGAGTTAAAGAACCACCTCAACATTTTCCAAAGCAAAGATCCGCACTGCTTACGTGACCATAGCACAGCCCACGTAAAGCACCCTTTCCCCACCGGTTCTCTTTACCACCAGGCTCTAACCCAGAGGACCCCAAACTTCAGGCTTCTTGCTGCCCCCTATTTTTTGAGTAGCCCCTGGAAATCAACCCCCATATTTGGGCCCCCTTGGCAATGCTCTTATCAGTCCTGCGCTTTCTTACAGGCAGACACGTGCAGCACCGGCTGTGCTCAGGCTTGGGGAAACCCCTGTGCTGTGCCAGAGAGCCTGGGTTGCCCACATGGCAAGGTAAGCCTAAGCACTCTCCCCTCTCTCCAGCCCACAGCCACCTTCAAGCCACCAGAAAGCAGCCTCCCCATCCCTCTCTCATTGTCTGATGACTCTTGAGGGAGCGATACTGCTACTGCTCTGAAAGTGAAGTTTAAGACAGAATTGTGCCGCCAGGGCAGGAGAGGGGCAAGCTCAGGTTCGCATACAGCTGGTCAGTCTCGACCTCAGCACGGGGCTCCCCAAACCACCACCCTGGGATGGACAAGGAAACCAGCGGGAGGGGCCTGGGCTTGAGCATTATCCAGCAGTCCCACTGCCCTGGCATCACCTTCTCGGACACATAAACATTCTTTCCCAAGAAATAGTAAGGTCACTTATTTGGGGGATGGGGTGGGGGGTTTGGGCCACACCTGGCAGCGCTCAGGGGTTACTCCTGGCTCTGTGCTCAGAAATTGCTCCTGGTAGGCTCAGGAGACCATGTGGGACACCAGGATTTGAAACAACATTGGTCCTGGGTTGGCTGTGTGCAAGGCAAACGCCCTACCGCTGTGCTATCTCTTCAGCCCAAGAAGGCCACTTTTTACTGAATAAAACTACTCTAACTTGATTTTGTCACTTTTTGGGGGAGTGTGGGCGGGGTGTTTCACTTTGCCATCTTTTGTCATAAGAGAGCTCTACCAGAACCCCGTCCCAGGAGCAACCGTTCAACTCCTCTGCACAGCCACCGCCGTTCTCCACCCCACCAGCGCCAGGAGCAGCAGCCGCTGTGCGTGCCGGAGCCCGTACCTGTACTATCGCCTGCCGCTGGATCCTCCGCTGCTCGATCAGGGCCTCCTCGTCTTCCTCCTCGACATCAAAGTCTTCAAGGCTTCGAACATCACACAGGGGACAGTTAAGGGGACAGGCCTACTTACAAAGGTAACTTTTAAGGCATCCTGTCTTGTTTTTGTTTTTTTTTTTTTTTATTTGGTTTTTGGGCCACACCCGGCGGTGCTCAGGGGTTACTCCTGGCTATCTGCTCAGAAATAGCTCCTGGCAGGCACGGGGGACCATATGGGACGCTGGGATTCGAACCAACCACCTTAGGTCCTGGGTCGGCTGCTTGCAAGGCAAACGCCGCTGTGCTGTCTCTCCGGTCCCTTGTCTTTTGATTTTTATTTATTTATTTTTGTGCCACACCCGGCAGTGCTCAGGGGACCATATGGGATGCTGGGATTCGAACCACCGTCCTTCTGTAAGCAAGGCAAACTAGGCCCCACCTCCATGCTATCTCTCCGGCCCCACTTTTAAGGCATCTTTTTTTTTTTTTTTTTTTGGGTCACACCCAGCAGTGCTCAGGGGTTACTCCTGGCTCCGTGCTCAGAAATTGCTCCTGGCAGGCACGGGGGACCATATGGGGCACCGGGATTCGAACCGATGACCTTTTGCATGAAAGGCAAACATCTTACCTCCATGCTATCTCCTGGGCCCCACTTTTAAGGCATCTTAAAGCCAAAAGCTGATTTTTAAAAATGAGTCAAGTCCTTTGGTTCAGGTTTTTCCTCTCTTGCTTTCTGGCACCAAACTGAGACCTCCAGGAAGACCCCCTTGAATACTTCTGTCTTCACAAGCTGCCTTGCCTCTGCCTTAACTCACCCCGTAAGGGTGGAGGGACCATCTGCCCGCCCACCACAGAATCAGTTTCCAGAAACGAAGGGAGGTTAAACAGCATTCCTGGCCTTTGACTACTCAGTAAGGATCCAAAGCGTCCTCAGATATGACACCGCCAAAATCCCCAGAAAGATGCAAGTCACTCAACTGAGAGCGCTGCTCCAAAAATGACTTCAATTTCACCAAGGAAAACAGGTGACGATAACCAGAGACACTTTCCCTGCGCTAATGGACACCACTGCCCCCAGATGGCAGAGGCTGGCAGGCTTTTGCACCGATCCCCGTTTCTCTACCAGCTGGCATCGCTGTGGGCAGGACTGCACAGACCCGCTGCTAATCCAGAAGGGAAACTGGCGGGAAGGCAACGGCCCTGCTCGCTGGCCAAACAGAATCCTCTGAGTCTGAGAAGCCCTGAGCTGCCATGCAACCTCTAGATTAGGCACCATGTATGGGCTAACTTTCCCACCAGAACCCAGGGAACGTATTGCCGACCCAAGGAGGCCGCCCGCTTACTTCTCGTCAGACGAGGACTCCTGCTCAGCCTTCATGCCTTCTGACAGGCTCCCTTTGAACTTGTCCTCCTTGACTTTGCTCCGGCTCCTCCGTCGGCGCCCGCCGCGTGACCGGGAGCGTCTTCGGAGTCGGGATCGGCTTCTCCGGCCTCGGTCTCTAGGGGAGGAGGAAGGAAGACAAGGGGGAGCATTGAGCAGACAGCGATGATACTGGGGCCGTGGGTGCGCCAGAGTCACACACAGGAGGTACCGGAGGAGTCTTTCAAAAGCTCACTTTTGTCATGAACCTGAAACCACTTGGCGAGTAAAGCCAGCTTTTTAAAAAAGGGCTAATAAAAATTTAAAAAGTTGGGGACAGCGTGGTGGTGCAAGGGATAAGGCATCTGCTTAAGGACGAATCATGGTTTGATCCCCTGGCATCCCATATGGTCCCCTAAGCCAGGAGAGATTTCTGAGCGCAGGGTCAGGAGCAACCTCTGAGCGACACCGGATGTGGACCAAAAATCAAAAACAAAAACAAACAAAAAAAAAAGTTGGGGCCAGAGCGATAGCACAGTGGTAGGGTATTTGCCTTGCATTCGGCCCAACCCTGGAGGGACCTAGGTTCAATTCCCGGTATCTCATAGAGTCCTCCGAGCCTGTCAGGGGTGATTTCTGAGCGCAGAGCCAAGAGTAGTAACTAACTCCTGAGTACCGCTGGGTGTGTCCCAAAAACTTAAAAAAAAAAAAAATTAAGATTATAAAAGTTGTAAAATGAATGGGCGATTTGCTTTGCCAAGAGCAGCAGCTGCAGCAAAGGGGCACAGAGGACTCTGAGGGGGCTGGAAGATTTTATCTCTTCTTTACTGTGCTGGTGATAGGCGACCAAAAGTTTGGGTCGACTCTGGAGTCTTCACACCGGGAGCCGATGGGAGACAAAGCAGGACCCTCAGGAGGGTGCACACAGGGAAGAAGAGTGCAAGCATGGCCGGCACACTGGGTGCTCTCGGCCCAAGCCCGGGGCACCCAGAATGCCTCCCACTGGGCATCCCCGAAACCCAGACATCAAACGAAGGGAAAAGAGCGAACTTGTTTACCCCACAACTAAGTAGTGTTGACAGGCAATTCCTAGAGGCCCCGAATATCCCCTGCACAGGAACCTAAGCAAGGCGGACACTGGGGGTGTATGGCAGGAGAAGGCCCGGAACCGGAATCACACGAGCCAGGACAGGGAAGAGAACACGTCCTCCAACTGACCTGCAGGCCCGGAGAGGCGGGAGCATCAGAAGGCAAGGGCCCTCCCCCCACCCAAGACTCCTCTCGGACCGCTAGAAGTCCAGTCACGTGACACCGAAAGCACAGGAGAAGGGGGTGCCGTCCTGCACGTAGTATGTAATAACACTCACAAAGTCTATTTTCAGGTTCCAAGGACCAACGCATACTCAGAAGCACATAAAGGCAGAGCCACTGGTTGCACCCTATGCTTTTGGTGCCTTGTTTTTCTTCAAACACACTCGTGGGAGCCAGAGTGATAGCACAGTGGGCACGGTGCTTGCCTTCCACGCAGCTGGCCTGGGCTTTGATCCCGGGCATCTTTCTTGGTCCCCAGAGCACTGCCAGGAGTGGTTCCTGAGCAGAGGCTAGGATACTAAGCTCTAAGCACCACCAGCTAGCTATGGCCCCCAAACAAAAACCAAGAGCCACACTTCCCGTTAAGAACAGAAATACACGGGGCCAGAGTCAGGTGGACAGCGGGCAGGGTGCTGGCTTTGCAGTAAAACTGGGTTGGATCTCAGTACCACAAGAAGGCCTCCACATGGCTGGGGACGGCCCTAAGCCAAGAACACACAGATTGATGAGAAGAGACACAAGACTGACAAAACAACGCTATGTAGGCTTTCGACTAAAATATCAAACACATCTGTGTATTTTGTCTTTTAACTACTCCTGGCATCGCTCAAGGGCTAGTTCTTGTTCAGAGCATGGGGGTGGTGGTGGGGGGGTCATGTAGCACCGGGGACTGATTCTAGACTCCATTTTTTGGTTTTTTTTTTTGGGGGGGGGGCCATACCTGGTGGTGCTTAAGGATCACTCTGCGCAGGCTCGGGGGACCCTATGGGATGCCGAGGATTGAACCCATGTAGGCTGCATGAAGCAAACGCCCTACTCGCTGTGCCCCATAGGCTCCTATTTTTAAAAAGCCTTCTGTGGGAGAGACAGCCTATAGCTCAAACAGCTGAGCACACACTTTGCATGTAGTATGTTCGGCTTGAATCCCTGGCAGGACACGGCACTCAACAGTGCCAGGAACGAAGTCCCAGCAGAGCCAGTAGCAGAAATTCCCAGGTGTAGTTCTAAATCCAGAAGCAAACAACAAAATTGCCTGCTTGAAAAACAGACCTTTACGATGAATCAAGTTCACCGCCAACTCCCCACACCTCGCCCAGCCACTAAGAGGACCTCTGGCCAGGTAGCAATGCCCAGGAGCTGTGTCCCTCCTTTCCCCTCCAGCCCGTTCTCACCTTCTCCGGGGAGACCGACTTCTTCTCCGGGGAGACCGGCTCCGGCGAAGCGGGGACCGAGACCTCCTTCGAATGGGCGAGCGGCTGAGTCGCCTGCGGGCCGGAGACCACCTGCCCAGGGGGCTGACATCCTTCGATCGCTCGCGTCGGCTCAGCAGGTCATCCCGAGCTCGTGCTCTTGGGAGGGAAGAAGCAGACGCAAGTTCAGGCGTTTTTCTTTCCAGGGTTCAGAGAGCTTACGCGTGGGGTGGTTGGCCCCACAGCTCAGATTCAGATAGCCAGAACGGCCCTGGACCATTGTGACAAGCACAGCTCGTTTTCTCTGGCCTCATACTCTCAATTCTGACCACAGGTGTTTCTATTGCTAACGTATCACTCCCAGATAAGTTCACCGGGCTCAGTGC
The DNA here is from genome assembly GCA_004027635.1 of Crocidura indochinensis. Classification (NCBI taxonomy): domain Eukaryota; kingdom Metazoa; phylum Chordata; class Mammalia; order Eulipotyphla; family Soricidae; genus Crocidura; species Crocidura indochinensis. Next base: position 1,868 of record PVKC010035564.1, on the reverse strand, counting down.
ATGTAGGGGAGGCCCAGATTGTTACACAACCTGCTGGGAATGGCTGAAAAAAAAAAAAAAATCAATCTCTTACGAGGACAAGCAGGGAAAATAGTTATTAGTGAGGAAAAGGACCTTTTGCATAGGAATGGAAACTGACACTGGTGTCGATTTCCCAGAAGAAAATCTGACAACAACCTCTTCTTTAGTTACTGGTCATCGAGGTTATGACATGAAATCATCTGCATATAATACTAAAAAGCAGGGGTTAGGGAGAGAGGGCAGCAGGTTGGGCGTTTGCTTGTACGACGTGGTCAACTCAGTTTCCATCCCAGGCACACCAGATGGTCCCCTGAGCACTGCCTGAAAGCCAGATCACCATAATCAAGGAAATGAGTAGATATATTTTAGTTTGTCCATTGACTCTGCAAAATACATATATAACGTAAAATAAACAGAGCTGGGACTGAAGCCATGATACAGTGGGTAGGGCACTTGCCCCCCCCCACACACACAGCTGACCCAGGCTAGAACCCTGGCATTTCCTACAGTCGCTCCCCCAAGCCCGGCAGATGTGACCCCGAGTGCAGAGCCAGGAATAAGCCCTGAGCAACACCGGTGTGGTCCTCAAATTGAAGAGCACGATCCTGCCTTTGTAGGAAAGAAACCTGTAATCTCAGGAATAGTGCTGACGGGGAGAGAGGGCTCACACTCTGCACTGTTGCCTTTCTTAGGGCGCCTTCTCTGTAATGTAAAAGAATGGTTGCAAACACTCAATTCTCCAGCACCGAGGTTCCCAATCTTATTCGGCCTACTGCCCCCTTTCCGGGGAGTAAAGCCACTTAAAAGTCCATCCAAGGGAACAAAGAGAAGGAAGAAGCCCCCAAAATGCATTTCAGGGACCACTGGTCCTGTACTGGCCAGGAAAGAGCTGCTCACACCCTAACATCTCCCCACCTCCACAAGAAAGCCAGAGACCAAGATCTCTACGCAACACCCAAACCACCTTCATAAAGGGAAATGGCTCCTTCTGTTACAAAGCCACTCAGAAGTGAAGAGTCAGAGCTCCAAGCCAGAGCCCTCTGCATTCGTCTGCTCCCTGCAGGCTCAGTCCTAGGACCGGAACTCCAGACCATCTTCAAGGCTACAAGGGCAGGAAGGAACCTGGCCACTGCACCCGCCCCCAGGCTCAACAGAGGGCTCGGAAAGCACTTTTGGAACGTCTTCAGGAGAATCCAACTCCAAGATCATGTTGCAAGGCAATGCCCTCCCTACAGTGTGCTCTCTCTTCAGAAGAAAAAAAAAATTCTTATACTCCCCCCCCTTCAACAATGGGATCAAGTATAAAAGAAAAAAAATTAATTGACAGAAAAAATAATACCCAAAACTCAATTTTCAATCGAAACAATTTTAGTTCTAATATCTAGTGCTGGAACGCCAGTCCAAGAGAATAGCCTGGCTACAACTTTCCATCCATTTTCTCCCCTTCCAGCCTATACTGCTCAACAACCACCCATACTCCACCACCCCTCCCTGCTGCACAAATACAGGGGTGCTGTCACTACGTAACTTGGACTTCAACAAGAGTCTGTAGACTGATATCTATAAATCCAAAGGAGCCAAAAATCTTGATCCTGTCAATCTTTTTTGGTTCTGGACCTGAGTGGTGGCGCAGTGCTGAGGCGTTTGCTTTGCACACGTCTGACCCAGGACAGACAGTAGATCGATTCTTAGGGGTCCCCTATGGTCCCCCAAGCCAGAAGCCATTTCTGAGCGCATAGCCAGGAGTAACCTGAGCGTCACCGGGTGTGGGCCAACCCCCAAGTAAATTTTTTAGTTTCACCATCAGAAACCACCCATTCAAGACCAAGATTCTGTTTGTTTTTTTT
>PVKC010035563.1:0-13453 GCA_004027635.1 Crocidura indochinensis | reverse complement strand
GGCTATTCCCAGTCCTTTGAATTTTCCTATGAATTTTATGATCAGTGTGTTTATTTCTATAAAAAAGGAGGGAGAAAGTGATATTTTTATTAAAAAATTATATTAAATTATGTAAATTAATGTGTGAAGTATTGCATTTTAGCAACATTATCTTCTAGTTCATGAGCAATGTGATTATATATTTATTTGAGTCTTTAAATTCTTTTAATGCTTTATAATTGGAAGAGTATAAGTTTTGTGCTTCTGTTAACTTTGAATATTTTCTTTTTTTGGTTTTTGGGTCACACCCGGCAGCGCTCAGGGGTTACTCCTGGCTCCATGCTCAGAAATTGCTCCTGGCAGGCACGGGGGACCATATGGGGCACTGGGATTCGAACTGATGACCTTTTTGCATGAAAGGCAAATGCCTTACCTCCATGCTATCTCCCGGGCCCCAACTTTGATTATTTTCTTATTTTGGATTATTTTTGGTGGGGGCACACCCAGTGGTGCTATTCAGGGCTTATGTCTGGCTCTGCACTCAGGAATCACTACTGGTGTGGCTATGGGAACCATATGTAGTGTCAGGGCTCAAAACTGGCCTGCAAGGCAAATACCCTTCCTCCTGTACCATCACTCTGGCCTCAAATTTAATTTTTATGCTATTTCTATAATATACTTACCTAAAAATCCTTTACTTTGTATCCTTATGTATCAGACCTGTAATGACATGGATATTATCATCTAGGAGGGTTAAAAATATTTCAAATGAATTTTAAGTCAAATTAAAAATTAGTAGTATGTAGGAGACTGGAGAAATAGTACAGTGGGTAGGGTGCACGACTGCCTGAAACCAATCCAGGTTCAATACTCTGCATCCCAGATGGTCCCCTGAGTATCATTAAAAGTGATCCTGAACACAGAGCTAGGAATATGCTCTGAAAATGCCAGTAGTGCCCCACCTCAACAAAAACATTATTACGTGGACAATAGCATTTATTTACTAGGCAGAATGTAGATATTTGAAAAATTCTAAGGGTGAGATTTGAAGGATTAAAGCATGCAGAAGAGTGGATTTGATCCCAGAAGTTAAGTGAGAAACATCTGCGATCTGAATAATGACACAGCTTACTAATGCCACTCTGAGGGAGCACTGGAACTGGGCCTCAGCACCAGAGTTAAAGCCCTGCCTGGAAGAGCTAAAACTGAAGTGTTTCAGTCCTAATAACTGCAGACAGCCTGCAGTCTATTATTTGTAAATCAATGATCTGAATCTGATCAAAGTTCTTAATTTGCTGAACAACATGCTTGAACTTCAAACACTAAAGAGTATATGTGACCCAATTGTCACCAGTCTTAGTCAGAATCTGCCCTCTAAAAGCATTAATGGGGGCCAGAGCAATAGCACAGCAGGGAGGGTGTTTGCCTTGCATCTGGTTCACCTGGATTTGGTCCCCGATATCTCATATATGTTATATAGATGTTATAACATCTTATATATGTTACATATCTACGTATATATGCTATATATCTCAGGAGTGATTCCTGAGCACAGACCAGGAAATAAATGCTGGTCTGACCCAATACTACTAATAATACTACTACTAATAATAAAAGCACTGATGGTAATTAGGTCTGAAACAATAATATAGACAATAGGGCATTTGTCTTGCACACTGCTGACTCCACTTTGGTCCTTAATACCCCATATGGTGCCCAGGCACTGCCAGGAATAATTCCTGAGTTTAGAATCAAGAATAACCTTGATCATTGCTGGTGTTCCTCTCCGAAATAAAAAGAAAAAAAGAAAAAAAAAAGAAAACCATGATAATGAACAGCTTTTGAATGTTTTTCTGGAAGGTACTGTAAAAGTCATTATCAGTATTACCATTTCTGGCCCTTTAAGTTGCTTTAAAATTCAGCTGTGTTTGTATTACCAAGCTTACATGTATTTCTACCAGAAATTCTGAACATTTCTATTATTGCTGTTGTTTTCTTATATTCTACTACTTTCCTAATTTGGATGTTTATTGTTGAGAATAAAAGGCTTGATTAAGATAATCAAAACAGGACCGCATTTCTCCTTCAGCATAAAAGATTCTCTCAGAATGTTTGAGTGAATAGGTGTTTGCTCTCCTCATCATTTTGGCTTCTGTTTTATGGTGGTAAGATGTCCCCATAATGGGGGCCCAGGAGAAAGCATGGAGGTAAGGCGTTTGCCTTTCATGCAAAAGGTCATCGGTTCGAATCCCGGTGCCCCATATGGTCCCCCGTGCCTGCCAGAAGCAGTTTCTGAGCATGGAGCCAGGAGTAACCCCTGAGCACTGCCGGGTGTGACCCAAAAACCAAAAAAAAAAAAAAAAAAAAAAAAAGAGATGTCTCCATAAAATCAATTGATATTCATTAGCTTTGATTAATCAGGGATATCTTAGGTGCATTGAAATTCTTTGTTTTTATCTGATTATTTCACGTTTACAGAAAGATTTCTCATTTTATTTTGGTTTGGTGACAACATCTGGCTGTGGTCAGAGCTTATTCTTGATGCTGGTCAAAAATCATTCCCGGTGGGCTTGGGGGATGCCAAGGATCAAAAAACAGGGACAACTGCATGCAAGGAAAGTGTCCTACCCACTGTATTATTATTTTTCTGACCTCCAGGATTCTCTTATTTTTCTTTCTCTTTCACTTTCTCCCTTTCTTCCCCTGTTCTTTGCTATAAATTCTCCTGGGTGTTTCACTGAATCTTATTAGCCCCAATCTTATACTCTTTACTCAAGAAATGTCATGGGCAGTGACAATCCAGGGCTTTTCTGGTTTATCATAATGACTGGCATGTAATAAGTGTTCACTGTTTAGCTAATATTGCAATGGACATGTTTACAAAAGTGGCCAAATCCAGTGACTCCCCTATTTAAAGCATATAGGTGACAAGCTAGTCTTAAAATGCCCCATGTGAGAAGAGAATTTAATTACACAGCTCTGATGTGATTTGGGAGGAACTTAGATTTTGGCCTGCTATTTTCTAGTACCTAGTTGTACATTTGCTCTAATATAGTAAACACTTAGAATGTACTGTGGCTTCATTTCATCTTTGAAGAAATTGATGCTTTCTTAAGAATGAATATGTATGTAAGGAGGACCTCAAGGTGATAGTGTGCATTCTCCTTCACATTCAGATTATTGCCATAAAGGTTTATAATTGCAAAGGAACCGCTGCCTTTAGCATCTTCAAATATAATGACAATAACATTGTTCACTTATTTAGCAATTCACATAAAATATGAGTGGCACATGTGTGTACCATATACTATAAGTGTACAAAAATACACAATGTTTGCTTAGAGCATAGTGCTAATTAGAGTTTCTATCTCTCAAGGGAAAGTTAAAGTTTTTATGAGATCCAGAGCCAGGAACTATAACAACAGTATCTAGGACCAAAGTCATAAACATCTGAGTCTCTTTTATGTAGCCTACCCATAAACAGGAAAACTCATGTAGGTTTTTCAGTCTTATAACTTTGGGATAGCATTGACAAGTGTATACACTTAAAAAACAAAATATCTTTTCTAGGTACTGGAGTGGTGGTGCAAGTAGTAGGGCATTAGCCTTGCATGTGATAACCTAGGATGGACTGCAGTTTGATCCCCAGGTGTCTCATATGGTCCTCCAGGCCAGAAGTGATTTCTGAGCGCAAAGCCAGGAGTAAACCCTGATTATCACCGGGTATGGCCCTAAAAAACAAACAAAAAGCCCTTTTCTAATAACTACACTGGATAATATAATTCCAAAGTAAATAGCTTGCTTTTATATATAATATATTGATTTTTCTCCTAAAATAGGAAGGGGATAGAGTAGGTCAATTTTTCTCCTCTTCTGCTATTGTTGTTTTGCCATGGAGCTGTGGGAGTGGTCATCTCTGTGGTGTCAGGGCAAACTTGGTGATGTCAGGCAGTGTCAGAAATCAAACCCTGGTTCTCACACATTCCAAGCTAGTGCTGTCCCACTGAGCCACACCCCCAGGTTTTCTGCCTTCTTTAGTTGACATCTCCATCTTATAAAGGCACTGTGAATAAGCTTTGTTAGTAGGGAAAATAGTTTAGGGGGCACTAACGTTTCCTGGCAGAACATGTGAAACATAGGTGCACAACAAAACTGTTTCTGTAATTTTCCCATGCCAAGAATCTGGTTTTCTCTATTAACAAGGAGACCTGGGAGAAGGCAAAAGAACCAAGGCAAGTTCATGAAGGTATGTTTATAATTCTACCTTTAAATATAGTCTGCCAGGGCCGGGAGGTGGCGCTGGAGGTAAGATGCCTGCGTTAACCTAGGACGGACCGTGGTTCGATCCCCCGGTTCCCCATATGGTCCCCGTGCCTGCCAGGAGCGACTTCTGAGCGAATAGCCAGGAGTAACCCCTGAGCGTCACTGGGTGTGGCCCAAAAACCAAAAAAAATAAAAAAATAAAAATAAAAATAGTCTGCTCATGGCACTTGAACTTTTCCACAAGATATAGTTTGAATTTTTCATATCCTCCTTTAAATTTTATCTCTATTATTTTATAATATTATAGAATTTTCAGTACATAGTTTAATACCTCTATATGTAAGGTATCACCTATCACCATCTCACCACCAAAATTATACCTATATTCATGTCTCTCACCACCTTTTCTTTCTAGTAACTATCATAGTTTTTGGTGTTATTAAGGGAGTCCACACTACCAGTCATGCTCAGAGCTTATTCCTCACTCTGCACTAAAAGATCACTCTTTGCAGTCTCAGGCACCATTTGGGATTCTGGGGATCCAACCCAGATTGGCCATGTGCAAAACAATAACCCTACCTGCTGTGCAATCTCTCTGGTCTCAGTCATCATAGTTTTAATCATGTTTAGGAATTAGTTTTGATGGTTTTGCCAATTCATTTGTTTTTATTATTTATATTTGATATATGGGTGAAACCATCCTATAATTGCTATTCACTTCCTTACTTGTTTTATAACACAGCATATTCTACTCAGAGCTTCTTTATCTAGTCATCTGTTTGTGGACATTTAGATAGCTTTCATGTTTTGACTATTGTGAATGATGCTGTGATGAATGTAGCATCAAATTGATGTCTTCATATTCTTTGTTTAAATGCCCAGAGTGTCATTTTTGGATCATATGATATGTATTAAAAAATCTTTTAATCATTTTTCATAGAGATTGCACTAACATACATTCCCATGAACTATTTACCAATGCCTTTTTCTCTTTACCCTCCCCCAACATTTGTTGTATCCAATCTTTTTGGCATATGCCATTCTCACAGGTGTGAAGTGATATCTCGTGGTTTTGATTTGCAATTTCCCTAATAATAAGTGATGTCAAGCATTTTTTTCATATGGCTGTAGGCCATCTGTATCTGTCCCATGTGCAGGTCAGAGTGCTTCAGGGCCAACACCAATAATATTCAGTCAGCCTAACTGGCAGTTCTATGATAGTGCCTGAAGTGTTGTGCTGTTGCTTAGATCCTTCAGTGCCTGAGACCACCAGGCCACTGCCACAGTGCATGGAGGCTTCCAGGACTATATCTGATTATTTATTGTGTCTGTGACTGAACTAGGGTTAGGTGCATGCCAGGTAACCTGGAACCCTGTGCTATTTCCCCAGCCTTGATATATATATTTTGAAAAATATCTAGTCAATATTTCAGAAATATTTTTAGAGTGAGTTATTTGCTTTTTTGTTATTGCTTTTGAGTGGCATGAGTCATTTATTATTTTTGAATATTAGTTCCTTGTTAGATGTATGATGTGAAAATATCTTCTCCCTATATATGTTGCTTTTTTTGTGTTATTTCTTCTGCTGTGTCAAAGTGTTTTAATTTGATGTACTCTCATGTGTTTTTTTTCTTCCTTTTGTTTCCACTGCCATTGAAGTTATGGTTCCATAGATGTCTATTATATTGAGGGCCTGAATGTATCACTATGGGTTTTTTGTTTCTTTTCTCTCTTTTCTTTTTTTCTTTTCCTTTTTCTTTTTTGTTTCTTTTTTGGGACTGATCCTAAATATACACCTTCCCCCCACAAAAAAGGTCCCATCATTTGTTGAAGGGATTTTCCTTTTTTGTGCATACTTGATTTCTTTGTCATAGATTAGATATCATATATGGACTTAGATCTCATATATTCCACATTAGATTCCATTGATTCATTTATGGGATCTCTAGTCCATTGACATGTGTGCCTATTTTTATTCAGTACCATATTGTTTCAATTATTATGCTTTATAATATAGCTTAACTTAGGACAAAATTAAAATTCTTTCCAAATACATGGGCTCTAGAGGCCTGGAGGGATTTCTGTAGTTTTTAATGAAGAATACCATATATTTTAAACATTTTATTTCAAATTCAGAGCACTTATTAATATAATTCATTAGCATCACCATTCTGAGGATTTAACAGTCAATACCTCCTACTTCTTCAGGGAGTGCAGATGAGTCAGTAAAAGACCTTTAGTATAGGTAGCAAGATAGTAGAAAACACCTGTCTACTGGTTCTAAACTAGGACCTAGTCCAAACACCTGCTCTTAGTCCAGGAGGGAGCATAATGACCTCATGTACAAACTCTTACATGTTAATACTGTTTTTTTTTCTAATCATTATTGAGAATCAATCACTTGGGCAAAAGAAAAGGGGAGAGAAGAGTTCTACTCTTTCTTTCTCTGCTTGCTGTGCACTAATTGATATTCTCTGGCCAACGGTTTGCTCACTTAATCTAAATAAGGACTTTAGATTAAAGTTCCAGGGGTCTCAAATTCGCAGGCCGAACTGCCCTCGTACAACATTTTGTGGCTCTGCCCTAGAGGAATCTTTTGTTTTGTTTTAGTTGTTTGGGTCACACCTCCCTATGTCCAAGGCTCACTACTGACTTTGCACTCAAGGATTACCCTGACTTTGCCTCCTACGGCCCCCAGGTAAATTGAGTTTGAGACCCCTGGTTAACCAACGTTTCAGAAAATATCTTGATGTGCAGATAAATTACCTAGTGATTTTGCTCAAATGCAGGCTCTGGGTCATCTAGAATTGGGGCAGAGCCAAAGGTCCTGTTTTTCTAGTTCAATAGTTCCATTGTTGTTACTGATGCTGCTTCTTCTCAAAGCATACTTTGAGTAGCGAGATTTGTTATTTTATATTATTCTACCAGCAACCCAGTGATATAGGTGTTCCCTCATTTTACAGAGGGGGAAAATAGACTTAGCTCAGGCTAAACCCAGAATTGTATATAAATGAACCTGTGAATTGAAGCACTCTAAAAACCATCTCTCAGCAGATAGTACAGTGGGCAGAGGGTACTTGCATTGTATGTGGATGACATAAATTCAGTTCCTGGAACCTCATATAGTCCACCAAGCCTGCCAGGAGTGATCCCTCAATGCAGAACCAGAAGTAACCCCTGAGAATCACCAGGAGTGGCTCATAAACAAAAATAAAACAACTCCTCATTTTCTTCTGGAGTTTACAATGTTCAAAGGTGTAACCTAGATTGTAGGGGGTAACTTAACCATTATGAAAATCTATACAGCTGTAAAGGTAAATTATTCTTCCATTTTTCCCATTAAAGAAAAATATCTACAATAACAGATAATGTACAATGTTTGCTATTACATAGAATATTGTTGCGTATTAGGTAACTACTTAAAGTTTCTAAGTTAGACTAATTCATACGAAAAAACATTCATGAAATGTCTTAGAATAAGCTTTTTAATTGATATTTCTGCTGAGCCAAGATATATTAAGCACTATGGTTGGAGCAGATGCAGAATATTTCAGTTTCTACATAAAACTCATTGCTGTAAAATTTTAAGCAGTAAGAATATTGTGGTAAGTTATTACATGCTATAGGGTAATGCCCGCAAATACCAAACTATTCCTATATTGATCAAAATCAACATAAGATTTTTATATTTTATATATAAGATATTACATATCTTATATGTAAGATATTATATTTTATACATAAGATCTATACAAGATCACAAAGTCTGTATTCTTTTAAAGCCCTCATCTATGAGCATAGCAAGCATAACTAAATACAGTTTTGTTTTCTAAGGATCAAATTGTAAGACTTAATTTTTAGAAAATTTTCGTCTCTGAGCAAAAATTTACAGCACGATCATAAACCTCCAGGAATGGGAATTTGTAATGACCTTTTGTCCTTAATGGAGCAAAATTAAGGGGAGGTGGGCAGGAGATAGAAACTAATTACCCAGGGTTTCAACTCCTAATCTGTCTCTTAGAAGCCATTTGACCTAAATAAAATATTTACCCTCTCTGAGCCTCTGCTCCCTTCTCTATAAAGTGAGAATAAGGAAACATGTCTCACAGGGTTGGTATGAAGGGGAAAGTAGTTGAAAGTGCTTAGAACATAGCAGTAGATATGTATAAATATTATTCACTGTTCTTTATCTACAAAATGAGCCCTGTAAAGGTCTTCTGAACTCTCCAAAAGATCTTTATCAGTGAAAATTTCCCTCTTGAGTTAGCCAATTGTTGAAGGTTGTGTGCATGTTGGGAAGAAACACTGAGGTATGAGGGAGCCACTGAGGTGTCTTCATGGGAGAATTGGGTCAGGCTAGACATGAACCCGGGTCATTAGAGTACAGTTCTAGAAAAGTAGAGTGTCATGGCCCTTTAACACCCAGAGATTTATTATTATGATTCCGAAGCTAATGAGCTCTGAGTAAATAGCCATTGAGCTAAAAACTCTCTGCTCTGCATTGCCTCTTTTGGCTGTTCTGGTCACCAAAGCTCCCAACTGCCTCTCTTCTTGTCATATTCAGATCTTGGCTAGCAGCCATTCTTTGAGTGTGTTCAGTTCCTTAAATAAACAGTGAACTCCAGATGGAAACTAAGATGAGTGCAGCCCTGCAGTTACTGCTCATCTGTTGGATTACACTGAAGGTCCAGTATATTTCATCCTAAAGACTGTAACTGCTTGGTAAATATTTGTCAGACGAACTCATGCAATGAAGACCTTTATGTAAAAAGCTTTGAAGATGTTGGTAGAGTGAACTATGCAGGTTCTTCTGGGAAAAATTTGTTTCTTGGGCGTCCCTTCCTTGCACCATTTCCAAAGTCACTGCTCTACATAGGGAACACTGAAAGGATGTTGAGACATTTTATTACCGTCTATTGAAGTACATTAGTAAAATCAGTTAGCCCTTCGAGTACTCCTTTTGGAAGATACATAATTACAGGCACGAAGGAGGCAAGTTCTTGAATGCAAATGTTTTTTACACTTTCCTACTTGTGTTTTTGCTCGGCAGACTAGTCTCTTCCCACGCCCTTATGGTGTGTATGCTGCCATTTCCTCTGAAGGAAGGGAAACGAAATACTGGCACCCATCAGTTAAAAGGTCCCAGACCCAGCTAGCATGAAATGTTTATCAGAGTGTATACCTCTGGGTCCCCTTTAGAATTCTGTATATTTGTATTGAAGCCTCCTCAATCAAGGCTGGTCCTTCAAAGGGAACAAAGGGAGCGTCTCCATGTAACAGTGCATCTGCTACTGTTCGGTGAATGTTCAGGAAAGGGTAGATACTGCTGTTGACCCAACAGTATGGGAACATACATAATATCCAATGGGATGACTTTGATGGACACACCTGCTGCTAGGAGCACAGGACAAGGTGCACAATCCTGTGAATGTACCATAGCTGGTGCATGCCTATGAAGTATCAGCAAAATGTGCTTAAGTGCTTTATTTATCATTTTCCTCTTTGTTTTTGGAGTCATACCTAGCAGTGCTCAGAGCTTATTGCTGTCTCTGCACTCACGATCACTCCTAGCAGGCTTGAGGGACCATTTTTGTACTAGGGATCAAACCCAGGTCAGCTGTGAGTATGGCAAGTGCACTACCTGTTGTATTATCTCTCTGGCTCCATCAACACTTTGAAATTACCATCATCCATGAAGTTAAAGGCTCATAATATGATTTATTTAGGGTATGGGTTTTAGAGTCACACCTGGCAGTGCTGAGAGACAACTCCTAGCCTTGTGTTTGGGGGTAATCAGGGGGCCATATGGTGCGGGGATCAAATTGAGACCTCCCACATGCAAAGCATGTATTCAACCCATTGAACTTTTTCTCTGACTTTATATAGTGATTTTTAAACAGATTAGAATCATCTGTTTAAGTGAGAACAAGTGAATAGAATGAACAGGGAATTTAAGTAAGATGGACTCCCAGGATCCTAAAGCCCAGTGATAAAGAAGCCAGCTAAGCATAATAAATGAAATAAGGCAGAATGAGATACTGTTCACTCATAAAAAAGAAAATAGAGGGAGGACAGGGAAATAGCTCAAGTGGTAGAGAACATGCCCAGCATGGTCATCCTGGGTTTCATCCTCAGCTCCACTTGCTTCAGCACATCTGGGCACAGCTCCTAGAAGAAATAAAGAAAAACTCAAATATATATCTTGAATACTGTTGAACCCCAGAATGGACTGTTTGCAATCACCTCAAAATGCAACTTTATCCAAAACGGAACCAATTTCCAGGTTCCGTAAATTATGACTGAACCTCTAATCTTCAAAAACAGTTTTGCATAAGAGTCATATATGATCTAATATGCATTCCTCTTTCAGAACTTAATGTCAAAGGTATCCCTTCCATTGACTAAATGGAGCACAAGTATCAACTCAAATAGCAAAGACCCAAGGTTTTAGAGAAGGGAGAGCTGGAGACCAGCACAGGCTGAAAATTCCCGCTGTTTGCCTTCTGCATGGTGATTTACCCAGCCTCCTGAGAACTGCCCTCCACATGCAGCATTGGCACTAGAGGAAACAAATGGGAAAAGTATATAAATATATATATATATATACACACACACACACATATATATATATATATATATATATATATATATATATATATATATAAGAGGGGCTAGAGAGATAGTCTAGGTCGAGGTCTAGGAGGCAAGGCATTTGCCTTTAACTCAACCAACCTGGGTTAAATTTTAGGCATCATATAGGCTCTCTAGAGCATTGTCTGAAGCTATCTCTGAGTACAAGTAAGCTCTGAGTACTTTGTGGCCCCAAACCAAACAGGGTGGGGGAGAGGGAGTATCAAACAAGAGAGGGGAGTTGTGTTTTAAATAGTGCAATTACTGAAGAAAAATCAGGCAGTCTTGATTGGCACATGCAAATGTACACAACTGCTAATTTTCCTGCTGAATTTCATTTTACCACATGAAATCTCAGGGGAGGGGGAGTTCTTCCTGGTGATTCTTTTGTTCCTGCCCCATCCTCACACTTAATGATCAGCACAGAAGGTGGTAAAGTCCACTGGTCAAGCTGATGACAGTGACACCAAACCTACACACTGCCATTGGCCCCATTGGCAGGCAGCAGAGACTGACTGTTGATCTCACTGTCCTCGTTTCTAAGACTGGTCGTCACCAAAGGAGTTTGGTTTTGCTTTGACAACTCCTACAGCTAAAACTATTGTTATGGCCCACATGTCATTGAAGTTTACCTTCAAGAATGAAAAACAAATTCTATTCTGAGCACCAGAACGATGCCTGTGGTTAGGGTTATTTGCAACCTTTCATGGCACAGTGCCCCTTTCTGTGTGACCACGTGGTGATTATCCCTGCATAGTGCTATGACAGACACACAGCCTGCTCTCCTGTCTCTTCACACAGCCCCAGGGCACCCGAATGCAGGCGATGATGTTTTCTTCGTGTAGGAAACAAACTGTTTAGACCTCGGGGGAGAAAGAACTGTGCTTGCACCAAATCAAAGAGGAAAATGTGCCCTCCTGAGAGATGCTTCTGCTTTAACTTTTGAATTGCCTTTTCTCATTACCGGGAGTGATTTGCTCCTTCATCTACCTTTTGAACTAAAACTGGTAAGAGTAGAGTCCACAAGACTGGACTGATTTGTTGGATCTGCATTTGTGCTCCCCCCTCCACTACCACCATCACCAAGGGAGAAATAATGAGAGAGCTGGAGGGAGGGCAGTAGGAAGAGGAGGCGGAGAAGGGGAAGAGCTGACTGTGACAAAGAGGGAGCCAGCCAGCTGGAGAGAAAGTAAGATAGTTTCCTGCTGATTTTTGCCTGTTGCAGTGCAAAGTTTAGCTTGGAGAGTTATGGGAACTTCTCCTCTCAGTTCGAGATTTTTGAGAAAGGGGAACCCAGAGGGTATCCCTCTGTATCCCTAGCCTGCAGGACACAGTGGGCACTTCAGCTCTGAAGTACTCTCAGATCAGGATCCACTGCAAAGAAGTGAGTTGCTTGCCTGTTCGTGTGCATGCATGTATGCTGCTTTGGTTAACTCCTTCTCCATGTTTTCAGCTCTGAAATCTGCCAGCAGAGATCAAGAGATGAAATATTCTGCTGAGATGTCCCCCCCAAACCCCTCCTCTTTCTGTCTTGTCTGGTTTGATACTTGCCTGTGAAAAGATTATGGAAGCTCCCAGAACAAGATGATCTGTCTGGCTGCCTTCACTGTGAACGTAGCATGTCCCATTTGAGGCCAAATATGAGAAAAAGCAGATTAATCGTGCTTCTGTGATGCTGTGTACATCAGGGTATTGAGTTGCTGGCACTGGAGAGCTGAGACTTTGGACTTATTATCAGTGCTGTGACACCACCAGCTTCCTGCGGCTGAGCTGCCAATTTCTGCGGATGGCAGTTGATAATTGGTAGCCAGTCTGTGGTCAGAACTACAGCAGAGAGTCTAGCACCTGAGCTGGGCACTGCTGATATAGTGGAGACAGAAACACTCGAACTCACTTGCTTCCTCTGAGAAGTAGCTCTGAGCTGCTTGGAGAGGAGATTGTCTGAAACCCTAAAAGGGTGCTTTGAGCCCTCCTAAGGAGGGTGGGGAATGCCTCATTTGGACCCTCCTTGCAGAGGACTTGATTATGTCCAGTGACCACCTGAACAACACACTACAGGACGCCCCGTTTAAAGACCTGTTCTTGAAAAAAGGTACATTTGTGAAGGCCAGCTGTGGGTGGAGCTGGATCTCTGGGGTTTGCTCTGATGGCTCTGGGTGTTTGGTACAAGGACAGACTTGAGAGAGGAAAACTCTTGTTTGTTTGTTTGTTTTTAAGAAGTTTATTTCTGTCTAGGAAGGTTCTGTCAGTTCTGACATCAGGGCCGAACTCTTTAGGCAAGTAAAGTTTAAACATTTCATCTTGTCATCACCATCTGCTTGTTCCTTTGCAAGATGTTGTAGATGTACAGGTTTGTGACATTGGGATTTTATTTGATTCTTTTGTTTTCCAATTCTGGTCCATGAGATGAAAATCTCCCCACTGGAAATTCTTTCACTCTCAACTAAGACTGAGAGTCTTAGCTAAGACTACTTTTGATTCCTCACCCTCCCCAACTGTTGAAAAAGCTTATTAAAGAAAAGACATGTTTCTCTGGATGTGGAGGTTTTCTGGGCATTCCTCAGGACCCCCTTGCAATTTC
>PVKC010035562.1:0-13432 GCA_004027635.1 Crocidura indochinensis | reverse complement strand
AAAGAAAGAAAGAAAGAAAGAAAGAAAGAAAGAAAGAAAGAAAGAAAGAAAGAAAGAAAAAGTTGACTCACAGTATTCTGAGTCAGAGGAGGTAATCAAGAAGAATTTTTAGCATATGATTACATAGGTAGGTAGATAGATAGATGATAGATAGATAGAGGATAGATAGATAGATAGATAGATAGATAGATAGATAGATAGATAGATAGATAGATAGATAGATAGATAGATCAAAAGTAAGAGCAATAAAGTAAATACTGTTTGGAAAAAGAAAAGAAATAAGCTTGGTAAGAAAACTTTTAGGATGCTAGAAATTTCTGCTTTTTTAATCTGGTGTTGAGGTTGTATTAGCTCTTTCATGATATGATGAGACACCTTGCTGTATAATTACCCAAATCATAGATTTCAATGAATTGAGTTTTAAAGTATGATACTTACTACAAAATTTTATATTGCAGCATCAAGCTATTCATGTCATATCATATCATATGCAAATGCCAGACACGTAAATTAACATGACTATCTTTATACTCCTGGCTGACAATACCTTTTTAAACATGTTCATAAATTATATTTATTCTGAATAGAAAAGATTCTCTGTCATCATTTTTATCTTTGCACCATTTTCCATTGACTATACACAAATTCTTTACTTTTGTCTCCTCAATATCATAACACAATTTTCTGTGATACAAATTATTTTCCAGACTACTGCTAGTACTATTCAGGAGACTGTCTTTAGTTGCCTGAAGGGCTTTATAAATATCTCCCCTCGCCTTTTTTCTCTTCCTCTAAATTAATTTTTTCTGCTTCCTATCATATCATTTTCAAGAGTTTGATAAATTTTATATTTGCAAATGTGTTCATGACACAAATTGATTTGTTTATTTATTTATTTATTTGTTTTTTTGGGACTACATTCGACAGCTCTCAGAGCTATTCCTTGTTCTGCACTCAGAAATTGCTCCTGGCAGACTTTGGGGATCACATGGAATGCCTGGAATTCAACACAGGTTGGCTACATGCAAGGCAAATGTCATAACCACTGTGCTATTGCTCTGGCCCCACAAATTGGTTTATTTCTAATAAAATTTCAGATTCCCTAGTTTTTTCTGGAATTCTGTGTATAATTATGTGTCTCAGAATAGATACTTTTCTCACCTGCTGTTTCCTATTGAAATCTAGCCAGTACAACCTACATAATAGACTCCTGATAGATATTAGAATCATCTAGGCACCTTTCTGAGATAATTAGTTGTTGCAAAACTTATTGAACCAGTTTTGTTGCTATCCTCAGTCAAGATACTTTTCAAAGATTTTTTGATAAAAAAAAATGAGGGAAGAAAGAAAACTGCTTTTGAGAAGTGTTTTTGTTTTCTTATGAAATAATATAAAAGGCTAATTCCCCACCCTCTATTCTCAAAATCCCATGAAACTGTAGTGTGTAGGAAGTACAGGAAGGGGTAGAAATCAAATGCTTCTTCCATCATGATCTATATTCTTTGTAAGTGAAATGTTTTCCAAGCTCTAATAAATTGCTGATTAGTTATTCCTATTTCCTTCTATTCATAACATTTTGCATTTTTATTTTGAAAAACTGTTTATGAAAAACAGATGTTACAGTAGTACATGAGCATTGGTGTTGATCATCATATTCAGAAACAGAGTTTTGAGACTTTTTCTTAGGTCAAACTCACTTACTTTAGTCAAGAAAGTTCTCATCTGCCCTGTCTCGGCTGAGTCCAGCCATATAGTTAGAGAGATGGTAACAGCAGAAATAATGTCAGTAGCAGAATAAGTGGAATCAGGAACTAGAGATGTCTGACCACGCTAATATCCAGGTACAATGTAGTTCCAGTAACCTCCTACTTCTAGCTCATGTGCAAGGTTCAGTTTCAAAAGTTTCTAATTTACGCATGAAGAACTAAAAGGAACAAGTCTTTCACTTCTCTCATCCCAGTCTTCATTCCTTTGTTTATCTCATACTGGAAACAATATTCACCTTGGTCTTTCGTGGTTCTGGGTCATTTTAAATACTTGGTCATAAACATTTTTGTTGTGAACTTTTTTGATATCTAGTCATAAGGCAGTTTTCTTATAAAAGATAAAGTAATGTAATTGGTAACAATGACTGGAGCACAGTCCAGTTTGACGAAGTGGTTGCAAATAACAAAAAAAACTAATGATTTATGCAGCAGTTTTCAAAGTTCCTTGTGAGAACATTTCCTACCCCTAAAATCCCCCCACAAAAAAAGTTTTCAAAGTAGAAGTAAATGTACCAAACAGCCTTTCCAAGAATAATGTCCTCTCCTTACCAAATTTCTGCTTTATAAAAAAGTTCTTCATCTCCAATTCCATCTGTACCAAACTTATCACACTATGTTGGAAGTTGTAAGCAACAGAAGAACCAAGCTCCTCATACTTTCCCCCCACTCCTCTGTACCAAGTCATGATTAGTTGATAAATTTCCTTGTTGGAAAAATTTTAGTTTTTTATTTATTTTTCTATTTGGCTGCACAGTACATGTTATGGACAGAATTTTAATAACTGGTACTAAGACGTACTTAGGTATTCTGGTAAAATATAAAAATTAGGAATATGTTGTAGTACTTAAATGTAATCCAGTTAGTTTAATCAATTACTTTTCCTATATGGAATAACAAAATAGCATCACTTCATTCTAGATTCATCTGCAGTTCATTTTAGATGATGCTCCTTACCTTTACATAACTGCCTTTTACTTTCTACCTCCTTTTTCATAGTCCCTACAACAAGCTATTTACCACAAAAGAAAATTTAGCACAGTGTTTCATCTGTGAGTTTTAATTTGAGGACTGTGAAGAGATTTGTAGTTTATTTTAATATTATAAAGAACATATGCCTAACATTAGATCCAGAGTTTTAAGCAATTGACTTTTATTTTTGTTTTATAAAATCTTATTTTATACAAAAGTGTCTTGTGATTAGTTAGTTGTGTTACAAACATGTTTCTGGCAAAAGTGTTTGCAGGAATTTCAGTCAACTCTACTGAACATAGTTCCTCATTGCTTTCAATTTAATCCACTTTATTATTCACAGACAAAAGACATGTGTAGTAATTGTTATACCTTCACCTCTGAGGAAATAAAATTTAGAGTCACAATATAATCAGAAAATATAGACTTTCTAATTCAAGTTTTATAATTAAAAGATATAAACCAAAGAGTTAAACTATTTAATTTAAGAAGCACTATCTTAGCAACGGATAGTCACAAATTGCCAATAGTAGATGAAAGAAAGCTTAACAAGTAAGTTAATATGGAAAATCCTGAATCTCACCAGTTTTATCCTAGAAAACCCTGTGCATTTTCCATAATAACAACTTATTTGCACCGATCATATTAATGTCAGAACAATAGTAGATAAGAATATATAATATTGTATTTTCCTCCCTGAAATTTACTAGACCAAGAATCACCCTCATACTCTATGAAGAAATAACACCTGTTACAAATTAGTCAACTTGAAAAAAAATGAACAATTTTTAATTACTTTTTCTTATTTGCCTGTGAGAAGATATCAAACCAGCTTACACCTTTTTTCCTTTTGAATTACTACACGCCAACTTGTTTTTAAGGCAGCCATCATACTATTGCAGGCAGATAGAAAACGGGACCCTGGCAATGTGCATTTGGAAAATTATAAAACTTAAGAGATTGTTCAATCCTGAAATGTCCCAAAGGCATGAAGACCTCATCTCTGACCTCTTTGGAGAGGAGAAACTGAGGCCCAACTCAAAGAATAGGCCCATCAGCAAAAAGAGAAGCTTCAAAAGAACCTAAAGGTCATGATGAAACTGTGAAGGGACCAGCCACAGTGCAAGGCTTTCCAGTAACAATGTTAAATTGACTTTTATGTATGCAGAGAATGGCAGGGGAAAAAATTAAAACATCCAAACATCATTTGGAGTATTTCAGCTCCTCCTGAAAGCCATTCCAGATTTGATCTTCCAAACCTGTATTCTTCTCTCTTAAAATGTACTTATCATGCTGCTTGCTTCGTCCAGCTTCGTCCAGCTTCGTCCACTCTGGAGAAGTTCATGTTCTCTCTTGAACACTCATTCTTCTTTATCTCTCCTCACATCTTTCTAAGTAAGTTTCATTGAATAAAAACTATTTTGTTTCATTATTTCACCTTCTCCACAAATCCTTTCCTGTGAGAAAAGTTGACAGATGCACAATGACCTAACCAAGGTTAAGACTGACTTGCCTTTCCTGCAAACAGAAATTCCTCACTCCAGCCTGAGTCCTGCCACGTTGTGCAAAACATATGGTTTCGGGACCCGGGAGATAGCATGGAGGTAAGGCGTTTGTCTTTCATGCAAAAGGTCATCGGCTCGAATCCCGGTGCCCCATATGGTCCCCCGTGCCTGCCAGGAGCAATTTCTGAGCATGGAGCCAGGAGTAACCCCTGAGCACTGCTGGGTGTGACCCAAAAAACCAAAAAAAAAAAAACATATGGTTTCCAGGTACAGTTTGAAAACTGCGTCCTGGAACTGTTGAGATATGAATACTGTTGACTGAATTTGAATGAGAATTATATTAGTAAGGATCAAAACTGTATGGTACTGAAATAAAGGTAGGTTCTCTGCACAATGAGTCCGAATAGAACATACGAGAACAAAAATCTCACATTTATGGAGAGTAAATGTTAAAAATGGAGCCGCAAAGTTTGTAGTATCTTTGCTAGTCCTGATCCAAGCCAGGCATTTTCCCTAGTTCTCCAGAATAGATCAATTAGAGAGCACTCTTTTTTTGGAGGTTATTTCTCTCACTCCTCACATTACGGGTTCATCAGCAGCAATATAAATGAAGGATTACAATGAGAGTCGTTCCTCATTTTCTTCTTTTTTGGTATGACTTTGGCTAGTCATAGTTTCTTTTGATTTCATGCAAACTTTACTATTGATCAGTCCTTAAAGATATTTGACTGTATTTGGATGGGAATTGCATTGAATCTATCTCATAGGTTAGGTAGTTTTCATAACTGTCTGGGTTGGAGCGGTAGCACAGCAGGTCAGCATTTGCCTTGCACGCGACAGACCTGGATTTGATTTCTGGCATTTCATATGGTGCCCTGGCCTGCCAGGACTACCTTCTGTGTCTAGAGCCAGAAGTAACCCCTGAGTGCCACTGGGTGTGACCCAAAAACAAAACAAAACAAGAAAACTAAACTGTATGGTATTGGAATAAAGGTAGGTTCTCTAATGGAACGGAATAGAATCCCTAAGGGCAAAACCCATATTTACGAAGAGTTAATTATAGATAATGGAACTGAAAACATGAAATGAGGTAAAAATAGCCTGTTAAATAAAACTGGGATAATTAGATAGTCATAAGTAAAAATATTAAATATAAATCTGTAGCTCACACCTTACACAAAAGAAAATTCTAAGTGGATCAAACGCCTTAAGATCTGACTTGATGGGGCCCGGGAGATAACATGGAGGTAAGGCGTTTGCCTTTCATGCAAAAGGTCATCGGTTCGAATCCCGGTGCCCCATATGGTCCTCCGTGCCTGCCAGGAGCAATTTCTGAGCATGGAGCCAGGAGTAACCCCTGAGCACTGCCGGGTATGACCCAAAAACCAATAAATAAATAAATAAATAAAAAATAAAAAAAAATAAAAAGATCTGACTTGAAACGATAAAATACACTAAGGAAAATATAGGCAGAACACTCATAGATTTGGGCCTCAAAGACATCTTCAATGATTTGATATCTCTTGCAAAGGCAGAAAAAAAGAGTTCTACATAAAATTAAAGATTTCTGTATGGTGAAAGAGACATAGACAAAAGCTGAAAGATAGCTAACTGATGGGGAAAATGTTTGCATTCAACACATCAAATAAAGAGTTGATATTCAGGATATAAAAGGGATTCACAAAGATAACAAAAAGATGCCCCTAAAAAAATCAAAGAATGGGGAGAGGAAATGAATAGATACTCTTTTGAGGAAGATAGGCAGATTGCCAGTAGACACATAATAAAGTGCTCAACATTGCTTATTAGGAAAATCCAAGTCAAAATGGCAACGAGATATCATATCACACCCGTGAAAATGGCGCATATCAAAAATAGTGGAAACAATCTGTGTTAATAGAATTGATGAAAAGAAAACAGTCTTCTACTGATGGTGGAAACATTATCTTTTTCAACTACTATGGGAACCAGTATAGAAAGCTCTATGAACTTTTAGAGTTGCAATCTGACCTAGCAATTCCACTTCTGGGTATTTTTCCTCAGGGTATAAAAACATTCAAAAGGACATATACAAACCACTAATCATTGTAACACTAAAATAGCTAAGCTATTGAATCAATCTAGGCTTCCAAGGATAGATAAATGTATTATAAAGATATGGCAAATATATACAATGGAATACTATGCAGCTATATAGAATGATGAAATCATGTAATTCACTGCAACTTGGAGAGACCTGGAAGATTTCCTGTTGAGTAAAGTGAGCCAGAAGAATAAAGACAAATACAGGATGATCTCACTTATTTGTGATATATAGAATTACTAGATAAGGAAATGTAGTAAAATGTAGTAAAAGGGGCATGTATGGATCACCCTTGACCTTGAATAATAGAGAAGGAAAGAAAATAAGAGGGAAATTTGAAGATGAGAAAGGAAAGTAATTGAGAAACACAGATCAGGAACTTAGGGTATACTGTTGATAGGAAAGAGTGGTAAAGCTATATTGCCAAAGCACAGACTCTATAATACTTTAAAACTTTAAAATGTGCTTGTCAAGGTGGTGAGGTGTGGAGTAGGAATAGAAGTCAGTGGGACCACTGATGGATCGAAGTTGATACAAGTGCTAAGATTGTTGTATGTCTAAACCTCAATTATCTTACTTTATAAATTTGTTATTAAATAAAACAAATTTTTTTTTGGTTTTGGACCACAGTCAAGCATGATAGTGCTCAGGGTTTACACCTATCTCTGTGTTCAGGGATCACTTCTGGTGGGCTTGAGGATACCCTTCAACATGTGATGTTGGGGATCAAACCTAGGACAGTTGCATGCAAGGCAAATGCCCTACCCACCATACTATTCCTCCAGCCTAAATTAAAATAATAGAATATAAAAACCAAAAAAAAAAAAGGGGGCCCGGGAGATAGCATGGAAGGCGTTTGCCTTTCATGTAAAAGGTCATCGGTTCGAATCCCAGTGCCCCATATGGTCCCCCGTGCCTGCCAGGAGCAATTTCTGAGCATGGAGCCAAGAGTAACTCCTGAGCACTGCCGGGTGTGACCCCCCAAAAAAAAAGAATATAAAAACCATAAGTTTGTGTGTATATAAAAATGTATGTTTATGAGCGAGACACAGGAGAGTGTGTGTATCTGTGTGTATACAGTCTTGTGTTATTTTGTTCTATCGTTGATGATATATCAAGCAGAGAGTCAATGTTTAACATATAAAAATGGAATTAAATCTAGTTAATTTCACCTACTTCCCTAAGCAATTTATTTCTTCATTTTATTATCTAAGTTTCTCAAGCTACTATTATGTTAGTAAGATACTAGTTTTGGTCATTACATTATTGTAGCACAATTTACATACCATCATGGAAATGTTTTTAATTTCAACTAGTTTCTGGGTATAGGTTTTTGTCTGTGTCTCTGATATGACATAGAAAAGATTTATGTGACAAATTAAAAAATAAATTAATTTTCCTTACTGAAAAAGGCATAATTACTGGAATTTCAGGTTGGGTATTTTTCCTTAGTAATAATTGAAAAAGTATATAGAAGGGGAAAGTTTGCCTATTCATTTCAATTAAATAAGAATAGGTATTTAATAACTAGTAGTGCTTAAGAACCTTTAATATCTAGCTTGTGATTTTTAAAATTACATTTAAAGGGGCACAAAATATTTAACTAAATTAATAAATCTTAAACACTAAAGATCAAAGATCAGCAATCAAATTTTATTTTAACATTAAGAATTTGTGTGCTTCTAAAAATTGTGTTACTAGAATTGAACTCAAATGTTTATCTGTATAACTAATTTCTGATTTCCTTTCCAATTTAGTATGCTATGATTATAACATAAATTGCATGATAGATAAAAAGGATGATTTCTAAGAGATAAAAGATAGTCAATATGGAAATAACATACTATGAAAACTTCTAAAAGTCATTTGTAAAGCTAGCTTCAACATTAATAAGTACAATAAAGTGGCAACTATGTTACTGAGTGTTGAGCACTTTACTAATTACATTTTTTTGGGGGGCACACCCGGTGACGCTCAGTGGTTACTCCTGGCTATTCGCTCAGAAGTCGCTCCTGACAGGCACGGGGGACCATATGGGGAACCGGGGGATCGAACCCTGGTCTGTCCTAGGTTAGCGCAGGCACCTTACCTCCAGCACCACCTCCCGGCCACCTACTAATTACTTTTTATAAGAGATCTTGTTTGATCTTGTTTACTACTAACTAAAGGCAACGTTAGGAAAGTAAAGATATGGTCAAGTTAAATTTTCTAAACACATCAAGACAGAATTTATCAGAAAGAGATCTCTAAACCACAGCCCTCTAATCCAAAAATATTTGACACTGAACCATATAGTCTTTGAGCAGAGAAAAATGTTATTTCCTTTCTAAGTTCTTAAATTACCTTTATCAAAAAAGAGGCTTTAATTCTGAAATTTAATATTGCCCTATTTAAAAAAACTCCTCAATGAATATTTATTGATAAAATTTAGATACATAAGCATGTTCAATATAAAATATTGATTATAAAGTATCATAGCAGAGGATAAATATTTAGTTGAAAAATGTCTAAAATCAAAATAGCATCAATTATATGAATATAATGTAGCTGATCTTCAGTATCTATTTTTATAGTGTATGACCAGTTGCATTAAATGAACCAATTAATAGCTTTATAATTTTGAACACTTACGTTTTAGACCTAAATTTTTTTCTAAACCGAATGGAGATAAAATGACATTTCAGCCCAAAAACCAAAAAAAAAAAAAGACATTTCAAGACCAGGACCATCACATATATCCACACCTTCAACACTATTGGGCATGGTCTTGGTAATTAAAGGTCTGGAGTATTGCTCAGCATGCATTGGGCCCAGGTTCCCAATTTACACACACACACACACACACACACACACACACACACACACACACACACACACACACGGAAAAATAAGATGTATCTCAAAAACCCCTTTGAAGATTTGCTGACATGATACATAAGACTATCCTGAAAAAATAAAAATTAAGGATAATGCTTTTTTGTTGTTTTGTTTTGGGCTAACAGCCAGTCAGATTTAAGGGTTACCCCAAGCTTTTTTCTTAATATTATTTCCAGAGGGGCCTGGGGAACACAAGGTGCTTGGGATTCAACCTGGTCCCCCTGCATGTAAAGGATGTAACTTAGCCTACTAGAATTCCTCTCCTACCTTTGGAAATACTTTCTGGTAAATGTCTTACAGGATTTTTGGAAATATAAATAAAGACAATCATCAGTTCATATGTGTCATGTACACTGTGAGAATTATCCAGAGAAGTATTTACAAAGTTTAGAAAGTATCAAGAAATTTTACATCAGTAATAAAATATGAGATAATTACATAGATATAATTTATAGCAGTATATAACTTGTAACTATCAAATTATATTCCAGGAATATAGTGAAGCATAGATAATAGATTTGATAAAGGAAGATCAATTCATGCATAAGTTTAAGATGGGGTGATAAGTTAAATTTAATTTAGAAATTTAATTTAGAAAAGCAGACTCTTTTTCCAAACAAGATGTAAACTGAGCCAAGAAAGATTATGGCTACACTGGCCCATGCAATACAAAGCTGGCCATCCTAGGAGGAGAGAGTGGGCCCAGCCCCCATCCTACCAAAGTCGTGGTTGTTGCCTCCATTACCCTGAAGAACCACTTCCCCAATGGTCTGCCTCATCAATGATGCTCTCCAAGTCCCTGCAGAAATGTCAGTCTAATCACACTTCAGATATGCCAGTTGTTAGGTTGATATCACCAGTGCATTTTTGGGAGAGAGTACAAGTACCCTCCCCCATACTTCCTTCTCAGAGAAAACCTGACCTTTGTAACCATGCTCACAAAAGCAGTTGCCATGTTCAAACCTGGCTAGCTCCATAGAGTCAATCTTTTCTCAAACAAGATATAAACTGAGCTGTGAAAAATTATGGTTACACTAGCCCACCCAGCACAAAGCTGGCCATCTCAGGAGGAAAAGTACTGGGCCTTTTTCCAGGATGCCCTGTAGCTGAGTAGATGTCCTGTCCCTATAATTTGTAGTATAGCATGGAGGTAAGGCGTTTGCCTTTCATGCAAAAGGTCATTGGTTCGAATCCCGGTGCCCCATATGGTCCCCCATGCCTACCAGGAGCAATTTCTGAGCATGGAGCCAGGAGTAACCCCTGAGCACTGCCGGGTGTGACCCAAAAACCAAAAAAAAAAAAAAAAAAATTCTGGACAACTTCATTTTTTGATGTTGTCATCCCTAAAGAAACTCCCCTATGTAATAAACTTGGCATATAAAACAAGAACTTATTAAATATTCTCCCATTGTACTAATGACACCATTGGTGATACAATAATCTTCACAGATAAGCTTGCTACTCTACTTTTTTCAATTTTCTTTATTTTTTTCTTCTTTTTCATTTTTTTCTTTCCATTTTTTCCTCAACAACTTTGCTTTCACTTATCTGGAAATAAATGTATTATGATCAACTATGTCAACTACAGAATGCATTTTCTTTAGATAAACAAAATAAAAAATAAAAAGATGCAATTAAAAAAGTTTCACTGAGATTTAATATACATTGGGAATGGTACATACACTGATAATAAATATGGTATTGTAATTAGGTGCATAAGAAACTAGTTTTGAAACTATTTTAAACTACAGAATCTCAATACAATATTTTTTAAGAGCAAGTATAGAAAGAGAGGAATGGTATAAAATCATAAAGTGAGACGTGAGCTGCCTGCCTGTGGTGACTCAGATGAATGAATGAAGAAATTTCAGAGGATGCCTGCTATCTTGTATAAATTGATGAGTTTAATTTTTCATTATAGACAGGTATTTTCTTTTTTTTTTTTTTTTTTTGGTTTTTGGGTCACCCCCGGCAGTGCTCAGGGGTTACTCCTGGCTCCATGCTCAGAAATTGCTCCTGGCAGGCACGGGGGACCATATGGGGCACCGGGATTCGAACCGATGACCTTTTGCATGAAAGGCAAACACCTTACCTCCATGCTATCTCCCGGGCCCCGACAGGTATTTTCTTAACAATAAAATATTTTAATTTAATTACTATTATTAAAGAAATGTGAAAAAGGTAAAGAAAAGCAAACACATTCATTAAGAATGAGTCAAAGAAGCCAGAGCTATAATAGAGTAGATATAGTGTTTGACTTGCTTAAGGTAGACCCAGGTTTAGGGCCCGGAGAGATAGCACAGCAGCATTTGCCTTGCAAGCAGCAGATCCAGGACCAAAGGTGGTTGGTTCGAATCCCGGTGTCCCATATGGTTCCCCGTGCCTGTCAGGAGCTATTTCTGAGCAGACAGCCAGGAGTAACCCCTTAGCACATCCGGGTGTGTCCCCCTCCAAAAAAAAAGGTAGACCCGGGTTTGATCCCCAAGCACTCCAAGTGATCCCCCATGTTCTGCCTAGAATGATTTCTGAGCACAGAGATAACAGTAAGCCTGAGAACTGCAGGGTGTGACCCCAAACACAAAACAAACAAACAAAAGAATGATTCAAATAAGAAAAAAGCATTATTTTGTTTACCCAAAGAAGCATATTTTCTATAACTATACTCAGAAGTAACTAAAGCCATAGAAATGAATGCTTTTAAAATCAGTCCTGGTTCACCATGATATATGGTGAATCTTTGAGATGCATATATTTCAAGTGATGGGGCTTATTAAACCTGAAGGCCAGTGATAATTAAGTGACATTACTAGGCATATTTTTATTATTCAATTATCTTTTTTCTTATTTCTGAAATCTCTGTCATTCATGCGTTAGTTTATTCACTCGTAAATCTATTATGCTTCGACTAAATGCCCAGTATCATGCTAATTATTAGATTTATAGCCTGATGCAAAGGTTCTCAAGATTTCTCACTTGATTAAATCCTCTGTTTTGCAGAAAGATGAATTTTTTTAAAGCCACTAAGTCAAAATAAACACCAACCACGTCTATTTATCATGCAGTTGGATGTGAACAATGTAGTATTTACATTCCAAGAACTTAATACTTGTTGTTTTCTCTACTATGTCTCAAACTTACAGATTGGAAGACCCTACTCATTCTCTCCTTTTTTTTTTTTTTTTTTTTTTTTTTTTTTTTTGGTTTTTGGGCCACACCCAGCAGTGCTCAGGGGTTACTCCTGGCTGTCTGCTCAGAAATAGTTCCTGATAGGCACAGGGGACAATATGGGACACCGGGATTCGAACCAACCACCTATGGTCCTGGATCGGCTGCTTGCAAGGCAAATGCCGCTGTGTTATCTCTTCTCTCATTTTTTGAGCAACTATTGCTTCCAGTTACACACTGCAACTTCAAGTATATGACATCAGTGAAAACGTAGTGATTTCATGTTAAAACTATACATTGTTTTTGGTGCAAGTGGTTCATGCTGTGTCCAAAAGATAATTCTTTGTTTCCATTGCACACCAAGTTTTTCTTGGTACTTCTGACCGCTTATCAGAACCTGATTTACAGCCTGGGAACCATCAGTATAATGCGTTAGTTGATCAAATAGGCTACTGGTCAAAAAGCCAAATGCAGGTGATCTATTACTGAGCTAGACCTCTAGCCCATGATTATAGTTTATGTACTAAATCTGATGATGCAGTTCATCCCAAATTGCTTTGGTAGAGACTGGAGAACTTAGACCACAAAATTTTGTTGTTTTCCATCTTTCTATTCCTTTTCCTTTGGCTGTTCTGTCTCAAGAATCTATATAATTAAAAGTCAGTAAATATCCTGAGTGAAAAACAAACCATAGACTATCAAATTTAACAAAGTGAAATGCCTTTCTGGACTTTATGATGCCAACTAGACCACTGCAAGACCCTTTTGTGACACATGCATATTCAACCATCCATTGTGTTCTAGGTCTAGAATGAAATGTGCCTGACAATGTGTATGTAGATCAGCCTCCCATGCCCCAGAGTCCCTCCTAAAATGATCTTGACCTTCAGGATAAAAAAAAGAAAAGAGAAGAGAAAAGAAAGAAAAGAAAGAAAGAAAGAAAGAAAGAAAGAAAGAAAGAAAGAAAGAAAGAAAGAAAGAAAGAAAGAAAGAAAGAAAGAAAGAAAGAAAGAAAGAAAGAAAGAAAGAAAGAAAGAAAGAAAGAAAGAAAGAGAGAAAGAGAGAAA